>JAVKPL010014764.1:0-88962 GCA_032173675.1 Gastrolobium villosum | reverse complement strand
GTCCTGACTCCCCCTGAGCAACAAATCCAGGAGGTTGCTCCATATAAATTTCTTCCTCAAGATCACCATGAAGAAAAGCATTCTTGATATCCAGTTGGTAGAGAGGCCAATGGCGAATAGCAGCCATGGCAATAAAAAGGCGAACAGTAGACATTTTCGCCACAGGAGAAAAAGTATCAATAAAATCCAAGCCAAAGACCTGAGTGAAACCCTTCGTCACCAAGCGAGCTTTAAGACGATCCACTTGACCATCAGGTCCAACCTTAACAGCATAAATCCATCGGCAACCAACCACAGATTTTCCAGAAGGAAGAGGTACCAGATCCCATGTGCCATTATGATGAAGAGCACTCATTTCATCAATCATAGCTTGTCTCCATCCCGAATGTGAAAGTGCATCACCTGTAGTCTTAGGGACAGATACAGAGGACAAAGAGGAAAGGCAAGCAAAATATGATGGAGAAAGACGATGATAACTGAGATTGACTGCATACCTGGCCGGAGGGCGAGTATCACGAGTACCCTTACGAAGAGCAATGGGAAGGTCACTATCCGAAGGTGGGACCGAAGCCGTGGGAGGAGATGCAGTTGAATGTGAGTCCACGGATACATCTGACGAATTAGGCTCGATCTCATCAGCAGAAGAGGTGATAGAAGGAGAGTCAGAAACATGGTTGGGTAAAGACGGAAGGTAAAGAAGGTCACTTGGGAAGGATGGCTGTACAGAATCAGTATCCACAGGAGTAGTAGAGGATCCAAAAAAGGGAACTGATTCAAAAAAGGAGACATCCGCCGAGATAAAATATCGACGTAAAGTGGGAGAGTAGCAACGGTAACCCTTCTGAGACCGAGGATAACCCAGAAAAACACATTTATGAGACTTGGGAGCTAATTTATCCAAACCTAGACCAAGATGATGAACAAAACACGTAGAACCAAACACATGTGGAGTTAAAGGATATAAAGTTTGATGGGGAAATAAAATAGAGTGAGGTACCTTATGATTGAGAACAGATGATGGCATGCGATTAATGAGATAGCATGCAGTAAGTATAGCATCACCCCAGAATGTGTATGGAACATTACCATCAATTAACAAGGCACGAGTGGTTTCAACCAGATGGCGATTCTTGCGCTCGGCTACACCATTTTGTTGAGGTGTATAAGGGCAAGATGTTTGATGGAGAATGCCATGAGATGAAAAGAATTGTTGAAATTGATGAGATAAGTACTCACATGCATTATCACTACGAAAAGTACGAATAGGAATACCAAATTGAGTTTTGATTTCATTGTAAAATAACTGAAAAATAGAAAACAACTCAGACCGATTTTTCATTAAAAATAACCAAGTACACCTGGAATAATCATCAATAAAAGTAACAAAATACTTAAACCCTAAAGTAGAAGAATGACGACTTGGTCCCCAAATATCAGAGTGGACCACAGAAAAAGGAGAAACAGCTTGACGGCTAAGACGACTTGGGAACGTACTACGAGTATGTTTCCCATACTGACAAGACTCACAATTTAATTTAGAAAGAGACGATAAATGTGGAACCATCTTCTGAAGCTTTGTAAGACTAGGATGGCCCAGACGAGCATGTATAGTAAGAGGAGAGTCCACAGTGGAGCAGGCTGAATAAGATGGAAATAGTTGATAGAGGCCTTGAGACTCACATCCTCTGATAATCTCCTTCCCCGAACTCCGATCCTGAAAGATGACAGAGGTTTTAGTAAAAGAAACAACACAGTTAATGGATTTTGTCAAACGACTAATAGAAAGTAAGTTAAAAGGAGAATCTGGAACATAGAGAACATGATCCAGAGATAAATTAGGTAAAAGAAGAACCGTGCCAATACCCCGTGATTGGACCAGAGACCCATTGGCCATAGTAATAGTGGGAAAAGAACCAGTAGTACAAAGGGAAGTGAATAAGGACTTATTACCAGAAATGTGATCAGAAGCCCCAGAATCAAGAGTCCAAGGGCCTATAGAGTGCAACTGAGAGATTCCAGCAAAAGAATTACCAGTGGGAGCAATAGATGTAGTAGGACCTGATGGTTGCTTCTCAGACTTATTACCAGCCGGAGACCCAGAAACATTGGAGACGGGAGAGTCCATAATCAAGAGTAGAGGAAAAAAAAATCCAAAAAAAAAAAAAAAAAACTGATCACACAACTAACCGGAAGAAGAGGGATCAGAAAAATAAGACCGGATCCAGAATCGTCTCAGCAAGACGAAAAAAATCGCAACCAGCCGTGGCCGGAACGGAGTCTGCACGCGCCTCCACAATCGCCCGGAAACTGACAACGAGACAGTTCCGGGGAAAAAAAAAAATTTGTAAACTATGATGAACAATGGGTTCACCGAAAAAAATAAAAAATTCAAACGTTCCTTAGGCTCTTGATACCATGTTAAATATCGAAAGAGAAGAGAGGAACATTTGAAAATAATACTGTGTGTATCAACTACACAGCGGAGTCTATTATATAACTTAAAAGAAAGAAAATACAAATAGATATACTCGATGTGGGACTTCTATACTACTATTCTAAACTATCATATACTCGATGTGGGACTTCTATACTACTATTCTAAACTATCATTTACAACATTTCATATGATTTGATTTTTTGAAATTTTTGTATTTTTTTTTATATTAATGATAATTAAACCCTACTTATTTACATATAAAGAGAGAGATAGATACAAAAATTTCACTTGAAAAAATCATACGAAATTTTAATATGAAAGAATCAACTCCCCTTAATTATCTATGGTTAATGGCTAGTGTAGCTGGGTTTGTAGCTATTGTAGCTCTATAGAGAAGCTATTATTGTCGTTGGAATAACAGGGTTTGTAGCGATAGCTATACAAAGCATCAGTTGCCACTCGCCAAATTGGATTTGGGTACTGAAAAAAAGGTATAAGAAATTCTAATTTATCTCAACAAAGAGCAAATACATTACCCGATGATACATGGAGACTCCCAAAAACTGAAGTACAAAATCTCCTTTTTAACTTTTTGTATGTTTCTCTATCAAGGAGTTCTTTTGTTTAGCTAAAATAACTTTTATCTCTTTCTTATTTTAAAAGTATTTTTTACAAAAATTAAAATTATTTATATTTTTAAAAAAATATTTAGCTTTTAAAAAAATATTTGATTTTTGACTTCTACTTTTTATAGAAGTTAAATTTTTTAACTTCTAAAAAATAGGTTTTTGGCTTTTTTTATGACTTCTACTTTTGAAAGAAGACATCCAAAGGAACTTAAAATGATAAGTGTTTTTTTTTTCTTGAAAAAAAAGCAATTGCATTGAGAAAAAAAAAAAAAACTCACGCAAATTAACAGGCCCAATTACCGCAAGTGATTCGAAATTATTCTTATATATGATGATCACGCTTGCCTTTGTTCAACTCAATTAATCAAGCTGCGAAGGAACTTCGTAAAAATATCTATACAATATAGGGGAAGGATATTGTGACAATCAAGTTATGTTATTACCGAGTGATTACCAATCAATCTCACCGTTAGATCGATTATATTGATCCAACATTTATATTTATTTTCATCTTTGTATGATCATGATTCCCCATATTTAAAGTGAAAACATTAAATATGGGAAATCATAACCATACAAATGTGAAAATAAATATAAAGTATTAAATTTGGGGAATCATGACCATATAAAGATGGAAATAAATATAACCGTTGGATCAATATAATCGATCTAACGGTAAGATTGATTGGTAGTCACTTGGTTGTAACACAACTTAGTTGTCAGAATATCCTTCCCCTACAATATATTATTTTGACATAAAATAACCTATCAACCTAAGGATGAATGATCTGGTGGAGATTTCCTATTTTTAGTCCATTTATGAATAGGGCTAAGTAAATATCCCCAACATCATTATTTAATCAATTAATTAAAAAAATAATTTTAATGGGCAGTGGTTAATCTAACCCTTCCTTACGTGGAGATATTGTCATGCCTCCATATTAGTCGGTTCATGAAGCTCTTTCCTTCTGCCTTTTTTTTTTTTTTTTGGTAAGCTCTCTTTCCTTCTGCTTTACTAAGGTCATGCATATTATTTTTTAGATTTTTTTCTGCTAACTTAATTAATAAAATGAATATCATTCTCGTTTTTGAAATAATTATAATTAATTAAATATATTTTAGGTGAATTGTATAGGTGTATATGTAACGAGAATACCGTGGAGATCGAACAAATGGTATCTGGAAAATTATCATAGATTATTATTTTCAACTTTTTAGTGCAATATATTAATAACTTTTAGAGTTACTAAAATATTCTAAATATCTTACTAAAATATATTAAACTGGAATTTGACTGAAAAAATTGATATACCAATGGGATGTAAGTATTTTTAGGAAACATTAATTAATTTATGGCATGTTACACGAATTTGAAGTTCTCCTGCAATGATGTACTTTAATAAATACATAGTTATAAGGGGAAGGATCCGTTTACATTATCTCCTCCTGAGAGAACATAGTGTAACTAGTGTTCTCCCGAGAGAAGATAGTATAGTTTGTAAATGTTTGTAAACAAAAAAGTTTGTAAATATAATATGCCCCTAATTATAATATTAAAGTTATTTTTTTCATCCCTTATAATTATGTGCTTCGGAAAATATATAGTTATAATATTAAAAATTATTTTTTTTCTTATATTATTACTATGTACTCTTCAGAATACATAATGTGCTGGACAATTTCAAATTCCTGCCACCGTGAGAAAAAAGAAACCCTTAAATTATATTACAATGATATAAGATAAATTTCAAGTCGATCCTTAACTGGTAGAAGTTAACAGTTATATCCTTAATTGGTTTAAACATACAAGCTTAACTACTAAAACAGATTTACTTCTCTTTTATTCTTTTCCTCAGGTGGATTCAAAATGATTGTTCTCTGTTTTGGTGTTTCCCAACAGTTCAACCAAGCTGGCCAGACCACATATATTTAAAAAAAAAAAAAGGAAATCAACGATATTAAATTACTTGGATATCAACCAACACAAACCCCGAATAAATCATTGGTGCTACTATTATACCAAAAATTCAGTACATCCCACCAATAGAATTATTACATGTCAGTTTTTTCTCTACCAATTTTTTTTCTCTTTTCTATGATGTGTAATACTCCAATTGGTGGGATGCACTGAATCTTGATACAATAGTAGTACCAAAGATTTATTCACAAACCCCAATATCCTTGCATTAATTAGGTGGGACTTTCCTATTTAGTCCACATAGAAATACGGACAAAACATATCATCATTTAATTTGTTGATTCAAAATTTTAATGGGCATGGCACTAAATCTTGCCGCATTGTCATTGGTGACAACCCCACCATTATATTATTTGAAGTTGACTTATTGATTCCTTCTCCCATATATCATTGCCCGTAGCCCTTATAAAAGCTGATTGAGCCTCTCCTCCTTTCTTCCCTGTGCAAGATCATAAAAAGGCACATAGCATACAAGCTATACCCGGTACGTTAACTAAACATGCTAGTTGTTTTTTTGAATAATCATATGTTTTATGCATGATATTCCTAATTCCTCTCTTTTCTTTATACTCGTTGTTTAAATTAACTATATAATATATCTTATGCGGGACAGGATCCGTTTACAAATTTTTTAGAATTTTTTTACAAATTACACGATATTCTCCAGAGAGAATATAAGAGAACATAATGTAGTTTGCAAAAGTTTGTATTCTTCCGGAAGAATATAGTATAGTTTATAAACAAAAAAGTTTATAAATATAACCTGCCCCATCTTATGCTAGTTGCTTGCAATAATATTATCCTCAATATTTAGCATGAGTGTTTTCCTATTATAAGCTCATATATCTCTTTAATGATCTAATTAATTCGCTTTTATGGCTAAAGGTGGTGGTGTGAGAATGAGGCTTGTGGTAATTGCACTAGTGTTGATGCTGGCAAGCTCATGTATTGCTACAAATAGGAAGAATTTGATGACCAAATTGCAAGGAGATCCACAGCAAGAGCTAATCAGCAAGGATGATGGACAACTCAGTGATGATAATGATCATCATCAAATCCCTCGAAAGGAATACAAACCTGGCTCTGGTCAACATACAATCACTGATGATAGTGATCACCATTACATCCCTCGCTCGGAATATGGCACACCTGGCAAGGGATGAAATGGTTTATTATATGAAAGATATATACAAATATGGCTGTATTGCAATGTTTGATAAGTAATGAATGCTACATGCATGTGTGTGGTAAGCTATGCATGCAAGGAATCACGGGGATTGATTATATATGTATGTGTAGGAACTACGTTGGGGACATATGTACTTACCCTAAAGCTCCATATGTAATACTATATGTGTTGCCTAATACCTGTAAGCACTACTAGTGTGGCATTTGGTTCAATACATATTTTGTCGGTTTTCCTTGTATTTCCTTCAAAAATTCTTATTTTCATGGAAATGAGTTATGACCATTGATTGAGTCAAATAATTTTAAGATTTGCAATATGATGTCGTTCGGACTATAGTTTGAAATCAATATATATAACCCCTAAGGTAGCTCAGTTGGCTGAGCTCTCAAGGATTGCTTGGTGCAGGGATCAAACTCTGCCTCAAGACGTTTCTTGGAAAATCTTTGGGGGCAAAGGATAAGCCAAAAATCTTCGGTTGGGGGATTAGTCTCGTTCTTTCTCCGGTTGCGAAGCTTAGTGCACCCACCCTCACAATGAGGGGCTAGCTCAAACGGGCCGTACCCCGAGGGTATGGTGCCTGGAGAAGGTTGAAAGGGGATACCTCCTCGCAATGTATAAAAAAAAAAAATCAATATATATGAAGTTTTTAAATGACTACGTACTCGGTAATCTTGAATCTATTTAATTAACCTAAAAGCTCCAATCACGAATTAATATGAGCTTGTCTGAGCTAATTAATTAGTTTAAGTTTATAATCAGCTCAAGCACAACTCAGTTGATCATGCAACCTTGGTTTAGTAAGCAAGCGCAAGCGCGCGCACATATATATATACTCATGCTATAAAAAATTCTTTTTTACTTTTTAATTGGAAGTATTATGTTGTCTCGGAAATATAGTAGCTGTTAGTAAAAGCACTCTTTAAAAAAAATGCGATAAATAATGATGCTATCAATAAAATCAATAAATGTGGCATTTCTTTTATATATTTTAAAATTCATTACATCAACTATATAATAAAAAAAAATTCTTCACATGGACGGATCTGGAAATTCGGGGAATTGGGACGATGATTGGGTTTAAGGTTTAGGGAAAGGCTTTATAATTCTCATGTTATATGATAAGAGAATTCTTATGTCATATAGATAAAAAGTAGGTGTGACCTATATATTAGAAAAAATCTTGTGTTGGATCTATATCAGCACGGAAATCAAATGGTGTGTAGGAAAATTATAATTCTCATGCAACATGAGAATTATAAAATCCTTAGGGAAATTAGAACTTGTCTCGACCCAACACATTTTAAAGTTTTATCAGATCACATTTAATATCATATAATACTTTAAAATAATTATGTTAAGTAATTGTTGTAAATTATATTTAAAATTTAAATTAATAACTTTTACATAACATTCTATATATAAATAGATTTATATTTAATAGATTTATTTTAATATATATGTTTATATATATAAAGCATCTCTTAATTTTACATTTTAATTTTTAAAATTATAAATAATATTTAAATTTATTTATTTTATTTAAATATTGAGTTAATTTGAACTTAACTCGATTATTAGTCAAGAAAAAAGAAATAACTCGGTGAAAATATTAGATCGGTTTAGGTTAGGTTAAGCAAGTGAAAGAACACTCTTTACAAGAGAAAAAAATAGAGTAGTATAACATGAGGGCAAAATTACAAAAGCAACTAGGGTTTAAATGACAAATTACCACTAAGTAAATACGAAAACTTTCAAATTGAATTGCTAAACATCAATCCATCCTTGCCTATGGGCATAAAATGAATTTTCATTCGGAAATAGGAATATTAATTAAAGATATTCTTCCAAAAGGTATTTTTTCGGTACACCAGAAACTAAGAACTCACTACAAATTTTCTTTTTTTTGGCATTTAGCAACATTTAAAAATGTGACAAACATTGAAAAAAATATGATTAACAAACTTTATCACGTTTTGATTAAATGTGGTTAAAAGTGGTATTGCAATAATTTAGCCACATTATTTTATTAACTTTTCCACATTTTGATTGAGTGTGGTAGCCTTTTTTTAGCCACAATTATTATTAATTTAACCACTTTATAAATGTGATTAAATTGTATAGTTTGCCACAATAAAAAAATGTGGCTAATTATGTCAGAATTTTTTTAATCACATTCATGACTAGGGGTGTTAACGGGTCGAACCGAGCCGAGCTTTGATCTTAACGGGCCAAGCCTGTATTTAAACGTGTCCGACTGGCCTTAGCCTTTAACTGCTATGAAGCACCGACACTTCAAAAATTCTGACGTGTCGTGTCCGACACTTCTCGACACTCTCGGACACTCCGACACTCCCCGACACTCTAACACGCAATATAAAAATTCAAAAAAAGGTTTAAAGGTTGCGTTGCGTGGAGTTTTTAGTTCAAACTATTAGATTCGTTAGATTACGATTACTATTTTATTGAGTTTAATATAAATATTTGAGATATCTTATATTTCTTTGTAAAATTTATGAATATTATAAGTTTACATTCATTTTTATGTTAAATTATTGAATATTAAATATAATATACATTACATAAATTAAAGTATTATTTAATATCAAAACGTGTCCTAACGTGTCGAAATCTAATATTTTTTAGAATTAACGTGTCAGAGTGTCGTGTCGTATCGTCTCACGTGTCCCGTGTCGGTATCGGTGCTACATAGGTTACCTGTCACGAATATAATATTGGCCTGTGGCTTGGTTTATTTACAAAAAATAAAAGCCTGTGTAAAGCCTGTCTTAGCCTGTTAGCAAATTAAAGAATAAAAACAAGATAACAGAATTCCACAAAAAATAAATTTCCATATAGAAACCTTAGCTTCCAATTTGCAGCAATAATTTATAAAGTCTACAATAAAAAAAAAATTAAAGTGAGAGAAGGTAGATAACAGGTTATATTATCTTAGCCCATTATAAAAAAAGTGCAAACAAAAATAAAAAAAAATAAATAAATAAATAAATTGACACAAACAAGCAGTGCACGGTGGAACGAATGAATTTTTGTGGGTTTATTTGTGTGAAGGAGGATGAAGGATAATATAGAACAACACTAATAATTCCATAAATATACATAAATTCAATATATATCCAAATAGCATAATATAGAATAAAATCATTCAAAAAGTTTGTTAAACCAATAAAATGGGGTGAAATAAATTGATGAAAGAGAGAGTTATTACAAGTAGTATAAAAAATATAAATAAATATTTATATACTAGGTTAGCCTGGGAGGCTCTAAGGCCGAGCTTCTGAATTAGAGCCTGAGGCCTTTTTATTAAACGAGCTTTTATACAAGTCCAAGCCTGGTTCCAACACAAGCTTTTATTAAACGAGCTCGGGCCTTTATGAGCCGAGCCAAAGGCCCCTGGCTCGTTTACCACCCCTAGTCATGACTGTGGCTAAATACATGAATTTTTTTAAATTAAAAATATTTAAAATTTAATAAATATTACATCTATAAGAAAATAATATTAAAAATTGCTCAAAAGCAAAATAGTGAATACGAGGGAACATGAACCACTACTAGAAAATTCACAATCAGCGAGGGAAAAATTCCGTCACAAAATAGCAAAATTCCCTTGCAAAAACGATCTGCGATGGAATTTGCGAGGGAACACATTGTGTCGCTAAAACCCTCATCGCAAAGATATTTGCAAAGGAAATTTGTCAAATGAAAATCCCCTCGCAAATTGCTACGGAAACGTTCCCTTGCAAAAAAGTAAATTTCCCACGCAAACAATAGACCTGTCTACAATGTTTTTCCATCGCAGATTGCAACGAAAATTGCGGGTATAATTTCCCTCGCAAATTAATGACTGATAAAATATGTGAATATCATCGCAAAATCTGGGACGAAATAAAAGTTAAATCCGTCGCAGAATTTGCGGGGGAATATGATAAATTTCCATCGCTGAATTTACGAGGGACAATATTAAATTTCCGTTGCAAAATATGCAAGGGGACATTTTGATTTTTCCTTCGCAACAGGCTATGAACTTTGCAAGGAAATTTTGAAAATTTCTGCCACAGACTCTGGAATTAAAAAAAATAAAATTAAAAAATGTATTAAACTTTTGTTAATTTTCCTGTAAACAACAAAGATTACAAATGAACAAAAATACATAAATTTAGCAACAGAAATCCAAAAAAATACTGGATAAACAATTAAATTAAAATTAAATAGTATCTCAACAAAAGTTAACAACAACAATAATCAAATCTACAACTAAGATGTCTATAAAGTTCTAAACAAAATAAAACATACGAAAATTATCTGATATGTCTCTAAAGTCTTAAACAAAATAAAACATACAAACAACAACTAGTATACCTCACAAGTCCTAGCAAAGTCATCATCATCATCAGGGTCATCATCTGGCGCCGGTCCCTTCGTCTTGTTGCAGTTGGCTTTCTTGTCCTGCATTAAAAGTTGGAGTTGTTCCTGCATTTGTTTCATAATGTCAGCTTGTTGCTTCATAAAGTCTGCTTGCTGAGTTAGCTTCTCTGTCGCAACATTTAGTTGCTCCTGAATTTGGGAGTGAGACACCCTCATCCTTTTAAGCTCATCTACAAATACATTATTATAAAACTATAAGTTAAATGTTTAAGATAAGATATTAATAGAATAGAGATTGAAAACATAAAAGAATTAATTATGCATTGAGTTTACCTGCAGAAACAATGTCAACCTGGGTAGAGGGCCGCTTACTAGGCTTGAGCCGGCTAGCATATCCCCACAGCCCGACCACCCTTCCTTTCTTGTTGAACCCACCTGCAGCTGTAACCAACGTGTTCCCATTATCGAAATAGGAGGAGCTGGATTGACCGTCTGTCGCCGCCTGTGCGGACCTCTCCTCTTCAAGCTTTTGAAGGTTTTCCTGCAAGTAAAGAAAAACTAGCACACACGTGGATATGTAAAACATGACATAAACCATCATAGGAAAAATAAACGTCAAATAATAAATGCTCAAACCGCTATTAGCTCCACTCTAGGGCTTAACCACTGCCTTTGACCAGCTGCAGACTGCTAGGAAAGCGTTCGCTCAAAGGTAGCCCAATCAACCTTTTCTGGCGACACTTCCCCAGAAGCCTCCTAGAAATACAAATGAAAATCATTAATTCATTAGTTGCAAGTACGAATTGTTGAATACCGAACTAGAAAACAATTTATACTTACTATCTTTTGTCGATGCTTGCTGATTGGAATCGACCCTCCAGCATATGTGGGTGTGTCCTGCTTGGCCCTATTTTCCTTATTTTGAGCAGATCTATTTTGAAACTTAGGGCAGTTCTTCCATTTTTCTTTCAATTGGATTTTTAAATCTCTACTACACCATGCACTTTTGCCAATGTCATATCTTAATTTATGCATTTTATTTGTGAACATTGTGGTGGCTTTGTAATGCCAAGCTCTTGCCAGGTTATGGTGATCCTCTGGTAACCACCTATAATGATCCTGTAAATTGCCAATTTTTTTGATTAGCGCACAAATTGGTGACAAATGTGTAGTTAGTATACATTTTTGTAATAAAACATTAGCAATAACGAGATATACATAACTTATCATGAATTTATTCAACCAACCACGACGAGTGTCATCAGGAATCTCTTTCCATGTGCTCCATACATGAGTAATATTACGAAATATTTGATTTTTAATGAATTTCATAATCTCATCATAAGGTTCGAATCTGACAATATTAAATCAATTTATTTGATTATAAAAATTGAGCAATGCTAGAAGCCACATTAGTACATCATTAGTAACAATGTCTTTCCCAGCCCTTTAGGCTGATGTCTTTACCAGCTCTTGAAACTGATGATCATTCCAGTTGATTTGCTACCGATTTCTTCGACTTATATTCCGTGAAGAATCCTTTTAGTTTTAGTTCTTCCCAAGATGAAGTGTCCTTCCATCATGATGGAAAGTATTTGAGATATAGATAATATTTTTTTTAGTTTATAATATTTGTTATTTTTCTTTAGGGTGAGTTGTAGAATTGTTACAACGCCCACTCGTTTATTTTGATGTTATCTTTCTTAGTCTTTTTTGTTCAAGCTTGTTGCTTATTATCTAGACGCTCCGGCTTGAGGGGGAGTGTTAGAAAGAATATCTTTAGGATTTTTTTTTTTTTTTGATAAACTCTTTAGGATATCTTTATTAGAATGTCTTTATGATATCTTTATTATATATAAAGATCTATTTTCTTATTTCATTAGTATTTAGGTTAGATATAGGCTAAGCCCGTTAATATTTCTTTATATATTGTACTCTCCTAAATCAATTCAATATACAGATTTATTTCAATGTTTCTCCCTTCTTTAGTTATTTTACAATAGTCTTCTAATTAAAATATACAGAACTTTTCACCAAAAAAAAATATACAGAACTAATTATAATTATGTAGCATCACGTGCACGAGTAACTGCATTAATTTAATAATATTTTTCAGAAGTGCATAATTTGGCTCTTTGCCAATTGGGGTTGTTGAGATTTTAATTTATCAATTTGGTATTTGGTTCAAGGTATTTACCAAGGGAAAGTGACCATTTTGTCACGTTTGGACAAAAAATTTACTAGACTGCCACGCCAACAGTAAATTTTGCCAAAATACCACGCGGCATAATTCGCTACACAATGTAGCGAATTATGCATGCAAGTAATTCGCTACACAGTGTGGCGAAATATGCCACGACAGAACAAAAAATGCCACATGTCAAATTTTGACATTTTGGCATAATTCGCTACCTTAGGTAGCGAATTTCTGAAAATTTGACACGTGGCATATTTCGTTACACTGTGCAGCGAATTACTTGCATGCATAATTCGCTACACTGTAGCGAATTATGCTGCGTGACATTTTGGCAAAATTTACTGTTAGCGTGGTAGTCTGGTAATTTTTTTTATCAAAACGTGGCACTTTGGTCACTCTCCCATTTACCAATGGGGTCATTTAGTGACGCGAGGGGGATCCAGCATCACTAAGTGCTCCTACCATCCCCCTGCGTCATTGACACTCTTTTATTTATTTATTTATTTATTTCAATTGAATGATGCCCCCTCCCCTGGGGCACTCACAGGATTGTGCCAAGTGGCACAATCTCGCTAGTCCCGTTACCGTAAAACTTAAGAAAACCATAACTTTTGACTCGGGTATCCAAATGAGATGATTTTTTTATTTCACATAACTTTTCGAGATCTACGCAATGACACCTCATTTGACATATTTTATCTTCTATTAACATAGTTCAAATTTGCAACACTAATTCCACTGTTTTACATATTTGAACTATGTTTATGAGAGATAATATATGTCAAATGAGGTGTCATTGTGTAGATCTCGAAAAGTTATGTGAAATCAAAAAAAAATTCTCATTTAAATATCCGAGTCAAAAGTTATGGATTTCCGAAATTTTACAGTAACGGGACTAACGAATGACACAATCCTGTAAGTACCCTAAGGGAGCGGAGCATCACTTAATTGAAAAAAATAAAAGAGTGTCAATGACGCGGGAGATATTAGCAGCACTCAGTGATGCTGTGTCTGATTTGAGTCACTAAATAACCCCCATGGATAAATAACTTAAACCAAATACCAAATCGATGAATTAAAAAGAGGTAAAAACCTATAAAATTTATTTATTTTTAACCGGTCACGTTGCTCTATGCCACACCCAACCTGTAGGTCTTTATTAAGAGCCCCAATGATCGATGCACACATTATATTAGGTATCTTGGGCCTCAGTCCTCACAATCTATCCCAACCATACTTCACTACTTATATTTCTATTCTCATTTCAATACAAAACAATGTTGAATTAATTTTGCAGATATAGAACATATATAAACTCCTCTCCTATATAAATAAACGGTCATGACAGACCAATGTGAAATTCTTTAACATCATTCTCAATGCCATCCAAGTACAATTGAGAACATCACCATACTTGTAAATTCACCTCTAATTTTATGACCCAGATCATGAAACAACGTTTCACAACCAAGCTATTGATGTTATACACACAATCACCTTTCTATTTACTTTCAAGGAGGGAGGGAGAAAATTGTTCCCCATCATACATGTATGTTAAAAATATCTTACACGCCATATTTCTCCCTAAGTAGTTTTTTTTTTCCCCGTGCCCAACATAAGTTAATATCAAACTAACTACAAAAAAAAAAAAAAAGAGAGGATGCAGGGTGCTCAACCTAAAAGTCACACCTTCAACCCCATCTAAGTCACCTTAAAACACATTCACCACTGCTTCCAAATACACTCATGGAAACTGCTTATCTACCAAAGTTTGAATCAAAATTGGAAGGTAATTAAATAGACCACACATTAACCACAAGCTCCCTTCCCTTTCCTTCTAACTGGCCAATAGGAACAATTTTTCATTGTCACATCCATGACACATGACTTAGTTGCAAAAGGGGTTCTTTTTCCTTGTCCCCATTATTCATTCCCTTACCATTATTACCATTCCCAACTCTTAAGAAAACATGTTAATCAGCCCACAAAATCATGGATCATGTGCCCTCCAAAGTGAGGTCTAAGCTCCTCCTCCTGTTGCTTGTGTTGTACACCTTCAACACCATGCCTTAGACCCAAAGTTAGTGACACAGATCCAAGTCCCCCAACCTCAAATCCACCATGTCTGTATGGCATAAAACCCATCATTGTCCCATCCATGCTTGATGTTATATGACATTCCAATTTAGACCGCTTCTCTTGATTCCATTGTTCTTCATCTATTCCATTTTCCTCATTGCAAGCTGAGGATGACCCCATTTCCAAACACTGAAATTGCTTTTCAGGGATTACATGCGTACCAAACTTGCTGCTACCTTCAGAGGCAGAAGTTCCCTCATAATTATTAGAGTTCTTGTTGGCACCTGTTATGCCTTTTGTTTCAAGCATGTGTATTTCCTCAACCATTGGCTTCCACACACGAACTCGAGCATTTATGAACCAATTTGATACCTACGTAAGTTTATCAATTACATCGTTATTGAAGGTAAAAAAAAATCTATGATACCACAAACATAATTGCCCATGTTAATTTTGAAGATGTCTACACTCTTAAACATGATAAAATCCCATGGCCAAAAATATAAATACAAAAAACAAAACAAATTTAAAAGCAAACCATAAGATAGTATTTGGTTTGCTTTATATTTTCATGTAAAGAACCTTGGGATACACCACCCCAAAAGCTACTCAGCTCAAAGGGTGGTGTATCAGAGCCTCACCATCCCCCACTTTTTCTGTCCCAAGGTTCTTTACATGGTATCAGAGTCTCACCGTCCTCCACTTTCTCTTGTGGACTCTCTTAGCACAAGTAAATTGGATTTGTTGCATCATCCACTCTTCAAGCCCTCACACGAGAGCCCATTGGGCTTGAAGGGTGGACAACACACAAGCCCATCTACATGTGGAAATTCCACTACAAAGAAAATGGGAGGCAGGTGAGATTCTGAACGCTCTGATACCATGTCAAAGAACCTTGGGATACACCACCCCAAAAGCTAGTTCAAAGGGTGGGAGTGCCCAAGGCCTTATAAAGGCCACATTAGTTGTTCATCCAACCAATGTGGGACTATATATCTCAACATTTCAAATGATATATTTTTATTAAGAATTACAAAAAAAATAAAAATAAAAAAATTCATTATCATTTTATACTGGTTAAGTCACATTATTAATCTTGGTCGTTGATCCTATTTATATCGAACGGTTCTAATTTATAAAATACATGAGCCATTAGATACAAGCAAATCAATTATCAATATTTAATGTAAGACTTCTTATTCTTACATCGGTATAAAAATAATCTGCCGCTTACAAAAATGGCATGCTGTTTTTAATGTTAAGATAAGGAAGTAGTGAAAACACGAAAGTGTTATTTTCACAATTTCCTTCACAGATTTTGAAATAAACAAGAAACTAAATAGAATAAAACTATATAGGTTTCTTATATAATTATTAATGAAAACATATCGACCGAAAGCTAGAGAATGAAAATAAATATATAAATCAAGGACCCCATAAATTAAGTTAATACTTCGAATTTTGGGTTAGAAATTTTTGGCCCACCGAATGGACCCACTAAGAAGCCAACAAGAGAGCATGTCAAATACAAAATCAATCAAGCAAATAAAAAAATTGACTATAGTCAATAATGAGTTCAATCAAGCAAATAGAAAAAGGACTATAGTCATAATAATGAATTCAAAAGAAGTAGACCCCCACCTGATTTCGTGATAGACCCGTTTGAGTAGCCAACATGTGTTTATCAGTATCCGTGGGGTACCTGAAATGAAATTGAACAGCAAAAGAAAACTATAATTCAATCTTCTTTTGTTCATTTAAAAAAGAGTAAACACCCTTTTAGGTCCCTGACAATATTCATGAAGTCTTTTTTAGTCCCTGACAATAAAAAAGGACCAAATTGGTTCCTAAAATTACAAAAAAAGGGCCACGTTAGTCCTTTTTAGTCCGATTACCCCTTTTTTTTGTAATTTTAGGGACCAATTTGGTTCTTTTTTATTGTCAGGGACCAAAAAGGGTATTTACTCTTTAAAAAAACAGAAGTTTCATAGTTTCACGCATAAAGAGATCACAGAGACAGAGAGGACATACGGATGAAGAAAATGCTCAAATAACCAGGCTTTTAGAATTGCAACAGAGCGTTCTGGTAAGCCTCTTTGGGGCCTCCACACATGTTGTTGGGGTTCGAGAAAGTCTATGTTACCCCCACCAGATTTGTTCTTCTGAAAACTTGGGTCCATGCACCTTAGCCTTGTCATATAATTGTCAAATTTACTATTATTAGTACTTGTGGTTGTTGGTATTGAAAAGTCCTCTCCCAAAACATCACATACAAACTTGAGTTGATCTGAGATAGCATTTTTTAAGCATTTGAAGTGTCTTGATACTGACTTGAGAGCCACGGAGATATAAGGGGTAGCAGAACTAAGACCCGCCACTGAATCAAAGGATGAAACAACCATTTGCATTTGTTGATGGTATTGCTTGTATCTCCTGGTAACCTATTAAGAACCAGTGCAATAGTGCCAACAACAATTTATTAAAAGCATTTACATTAATTATAACTAGAATTAGTATAAGCCCAAGAATTTTATTATTCTAAACCAATAAATATTAGAATTCGATTATCCAGAGAAACTCACAACTATTAGAACAAGCCTAGTAAAGCAATGGTGTAGAATTCATGATAACAAGATGTTAGTATATTGTTACAACAACCGCAATTATTTAGGTAAAATAATGAAAAGTGTGTTGAAGTTGATGACAAAAACTAACAACTAATAACCCACCAATTTGAGCAAGTTGATGGCAAGGAGGTAGGGTATTCCTTCAAACTTTCTTAGAGAATTTGGAAGAAACAAAATACTTTGGGAAAGTGGAACGTCCACACAGTTGAAAGGCTATCAATTAGCACTGTTCTTGGCTATACTTTGGACTCCTTGATCATTTTGCAAATAATTGTGGACAAGAAGCGAATTTTAGACAATTATAGCAACAAATCTGCTTGTGTATTAAGAATAGGTTTGAAAGCATTTGCTTCTAAATATTTTTTTCAAAATTAAAAAAAAAAAAAATCTGTTTTTTTGGACATCTGACATAGTGCAATGTTGCTTTTATATATGAAATTTGCTTTTATATATTTTTTATTTTTTTTAGGAGTTAAAAGTTTAGGTGGGGTTAAATAATGGTATATCCCACCGAGGACAAGGCAAAGATCTCCATCAACAATTTTCAGGATTTTTGCCAGGATTTGAACTCATGCCCTTGTAAGATATGAGCCTAATCCTTAACCAACCGTGGCCACCCTCCTTTATTTTTTATTTTGAAGAGGAGGAAGGAAGGATGTACTAAACAGGGAAACAGAGAATGCCATATTGTCCAAGTGAATGCAAAGAAAAAGGTACAAAGATATCAATTCAAGAGCACCCCAGTCATGTTGATACAATTAAAGACAACTCCATAAATTCTAAATTAGGGAGCTAAATTAAATAATTGCCTAAGATTACACAAAAAAAATTATTAAAAAGATTTCTAATCAACAATTAACTAGTTAATGATATTTAAAAAGTCTTCTCCACTTAATTAACTATTCCTTAATTGAAAATACTTTTCCCAAGATTTCTTATTTTGAATTTTTACTTCACATTTTAATGAAAATTACAAGATTGATTCAATTAAATTAGCAAATTTGACTCTTAGCAAATGATAAGATATGCTATTGACGAATAATATAAACACGAGGACCAAATTTTACTAAAGAAAAGTAGAATAATGAGAAGGAATATGAATTAAACATTGAACGCCAATGAACAAAGCAAAAATTACATATTATAGATGAAATAGAAATTACTCCACACAATCGGGATCTATAACAAAAACCTAAAATTGCAATAGAAAGTTCAAAAAGGAACTTATTTCCTATAAATCATATCATTCTACAAGAATGTGTTTGTCTAATTAAAATATCAAATACAAACACTATAAGAACATATACCAAAATCAATTCATAAGGGTATTGGACCTTATAAACTTTTCTTTCAATCTTCTGTTTCTAATTTTCTAAGGAAATTAGGAAAACAATGGAACAGGATGAGAGCAACAACAACAATTAAACAAATGAAAAAGATAATAAAAAAGTCTTAGTTAGAACAGAGAGAGGCTAGTCAATGAAATGAGAACAATAGCATCACCAACAACCCAGATGGCACATAATGTGATGAGTTCTATGGGAGTGGATCCTCTCATGTGAAAAATGGTCATGTGGTCATGTTATTTGATCACAACCACTAATTCATGATAAGGTAAGAGAGAGAAAAGTATATAATTTTTGAATGAGTGATTATGATGAAATAACATGACCACTTTTCCACATGAAAGGATCCACTCCCGAGTTCTATTCCTTTACATTTTGTTTTTCACAAGCTGTGAGAACTACAGCCATATCATTCAAAACAATAAGAGAAATATTATGAAAGCTCTAAGCTATAAAATCAGAAGCACACTAAAAGTAACTCATCACAAATACAATGTACTACACTAAACCTAACTTTTCAAGAGATTGCGTCCACAGTAACTGACACCAAACTACTTGTTGCACACGGCAGTGTCAAAGCATATAGCCTTTTTTCTCATGTTACAATACAACATTAAGTTCCTGACATAAAACAAACAAGACATAAAAGTAAAATCATAGAACAGGCCAATAAGGGTTATTATTGGAGAAGTGAAAACCAACCTCTTCTTGCATGAACAGGAGTTTTGCCTTATTCTTTTGGCATTCTGGCCGAGAAGAAAGACAAAAGCCACTCGAGGCTCCACCATCAGCATTATTTTCATTTGAACTAAAAAACATAGAACATGAAGAAAGACCTGAATTACTAACTTTTGCAGCAACCCCACTTTCATCAACATTAACAGCACCAGCAGAAGTAGAAGCACCAACTTCTCGTGAGATCCATTTTGGAATATCACAAGCTTTCACAAGTTTAGGACTAGATTGACAACAGCATTCATCTAACAGCTGTTGGCAAGGCTTCAAGAACCTTGAACTCTTCAGAATCGAAGCGTATCCAGTGAAAGGACCAAGAGGACCAAGATTTCGATAACTACTAGTGTTTAAAACCATTCCAATCGGGTCTTCGAGTGATTTCCCACAATCTCTAGAAATCATAGAGGGCTTCATGATAGATTTCACAAACTTAGAAGATTGAAGATCATCACATGCAGACCCCTCTTCAAAATGAGAACCAGAAATCTTGGATTGTGAATTTGAAGAAAGTGATAAGGATAGACCTTGAGGATTACAATCCCTCACTTGTTGATCATTCCAACGAAGGGTATTGTCAACATGAAATTGATCATTTGCTTGAAGCACAAGCTCACTATGATTCCCACCCCAAATTCCATGACCAGTTTGATGCATCAGTGAAGGAATTTCTGAACCGTGGACAATGTTAGAAGCTGATTTGAAAATATCCTGCAAAGCATTATGATAAAGTGAAGGTGAAGAAGAAGGAGAAGAAGAAGGGTAATGCATTTCCCCTAGTTGCTTATGAATTTCTGGGCTTGGAGAAGACTTTGCAACAGTAACCACATTAGAATTAGGCTTCCCATAGAATGTGTGAGTAGCATCAATGAAAGAGTTGGGATTTCTTTCGTTTTGATAATTCATCATCCAATCAAAGTTACGCTGTTGGCATTGTTCTTTTGGGGAAGATGGATTGGGAAATGAATTACCATAGTGAGGAGGCATCATGATTAGCCTACTTGGTTCGGATGAAGAAGCTAGTTGCTGATTAAACTCCAAGGTGTTTCTAGGAGCAGATAAAGGATTCGAATCCGTTGAAAAACTTATCATTTCCGATGAATAAAGAGATGAGGACTCATCATCAATCATGTTGCCATTTCTAATGTTCCTAACTTGAAAGTTAGGGAACTCTTGCAAATGCTGGGAACTGTTATGGATCCTTAATTTGTCGCGCCGAATTTGTTGTGCAACATGCAATTCAGGCCTTAAGCTGCTCATTCCCAACCTCTTTTAAGTTCACACCTTCAATGCCAAAGCTTCTTAACTCTGAACAATCAGCCAAGACCTTTCAGAGAAAAAAAATATATCATCACCTTAATTATAGCAAATATAATCAAATAGTAATAATAATAATAGCGAGGAATGATTACTTTACAAACTTTTTTCACGAATTACACTAAGTATGACCGGACATACACTAAGCATGATTGGTCGTCATCATATATTTTGTAAAAATTTATAAATAATAAATTTGTAAATATAACATCTTCTCGTAATAGTATCCCATCCCCATTATGTATTATAAGTTTATGGGAGAAGTATTTGTCATTATTAAAAGACATAAATTTGTATCATTCTAATTAAAACAATATTATTTTGATAATTTTTTACCTTCTCTCTCCTCTGCAACACCAACTATCAAAAATTCTCACAACTCACCTACTACCCATCACATTACCATTGGATCAAGGAGAGAGAATGTTAAAAAGTTTTTAAAGAAAGAGAAAATGTTAATCTAATAGTAATTAGATAGGTAATAAGTTGATAGTAGAAAATTTCGGTAGTTAAATATTCCTCCTCAACTTATAATGCACCAAAATTATGTTGTTTCTTCTAAGATGACAAATGTTTCTACCTAAATTGAATAACATAATTTCCACCCAAAAAGTAATCAATTTGAAATTACATTACAGACCCGCAGAGAGAAAACGAGAGCACGGGCAAGGTGGGAGGGAACCAGATAATAAACATTATAACAAAATAATTTCACAAGGATCAAGATTGGATATTAAAAAAAAAAATTACTGTTTATGATAAAAAAATTAAAAAAAAATAACAAAATAATTACACAAGAATCAAGATTGGATATAAATAAATAAAAGAAAAACTGTTTCTGATAAAAAAAATAAAAAATAATAAGATAAAGCTTTGTTAGTTGTACTTGGAGGGTGATTAAGAGCAGATTCATTCAGTATCAAAATAAGTACGCTATTAAGTACTTGTTTAACTTCTCTCACTGGTCTCTACTTACACCTTTATTTTCTCATAAGCAAAAACAAAGAAAGCACGAGAGTTAGCACCTAAACACAAAACCAAACAGTGCAACATCCTCTCAATCTTTGCGTCGGTGAAAAGTTGAAGATGAAGCAACCAACTATTCAGAACTCACCTAATCCCTAAAACCTAAGCAAAGGTTAAAACCAAGAACAAGTTAAAGCTCACATGGGGTACGTAAAGTAAACCACAACGTCAAAGACCTCTATCGTACAACAGCGAGTGAAACCCTAGCTGTTGATCTAGGTGTTGATTCCAAGCTTCATCCAACAACTCCCTGCTAGGTCCTTTCTTTTGAACAAAAAAAAAATATAGCTTGGGCTATATGCACCTTGATAGTGGTGTTATACGCTGAAATCAACGAACCACGTTAAACTTATGGGGAAAGAAAGAAAACTACCTAAAAAAAAGTGAAGTTTATTATTTATTAGCTAGAGAGGTGCACAAAGAGAAGTAGAGAGTGATTACCTTAATGCGATCTAAAGGAACTTCGATGAGATTTGGTTTGGGGTGAGTGTGGAGACTCTCAGCTAGGAAGCTGTGCTGTTGGTATGGATGGGAACAAAATTGCAAGTGCGAAGCAGTGAAACACAATGATTGTTAAACGATTATGTGCCGTTAGGTTCAACGTTTAGATTAGCATAAAGTTGTTTTTTTTTTTTATCATCTATCATTTAACATACCACAACGATTTTCCAAATTTTACAAAAAAAACTCCGACACGTAAAATGAATATAAACAAAAAGTTAAATTATATAACATAATATTAATAAAAACCTCTTTTTTTATTATTATCCGGTAGTTAATATTTTTCTATCTTAATAACTCGAAATCATTTATTAAGTTGTAACAATTTGAGCCACTTGTTATTTGGTAGTTTTTTTTGTTTTTTTAAGCTTTGGAACTTATTATTATGCAGATGAGAAAATGTGAAAGTTTATGGTGACTTGTGAGTGGGGGGTAAAACGCCAATATCTGTGGTCCCTTCACCTTCAATCCACAGCATCTGACGTTCGTCTATTTGCCCTTTTTATTATGGATTTTATGTTTATTATGTTTTAAGATATAAAATTATTTTTTATACATATAAAAATATGTGAAGCTCATATAAAATCATTATCAAGTGTGTTTTTATATGTGTATAAAAATTATTTTATCTCCTATAATATCCGAGACATTCAACTATTTTATTACTTTCTATTTTGGATTGTGTTTTTCTCTCGAATCCTCAATTTAAATATTTATGGGGAAAAATATAAATTAAAAAAATATTTTAAATGATATAACTTTATATTATTTTAAATAAAATGTTTTTTTCTTTTTGAGATAAATTAAAAACTTTGATTATATAAAATCACTTTATTACAATTGTTATCTTTTTTGGGTACAAATGTTATTTATTATTTTAGGGAAAATAATTTGTTCTTTTTTTTTTTTGAGATACAATAATTTGTTCTTTTAAATGACACAAGTGGTATCATTTTTTTTTTGTATGCACAAGTGGTATCATTTTATCTGCTTATAACTCTGTACTCTCTAGAGTACGCAATTATAATATTAAAATTTCTTTTCTCTCTCTTCCGCATCTGTCGGTTGTTGAAAAGTGAAAATATATATATATATATATATATATATATAACTTTAATATTATTAATTGTATATTCTCGTAATACATAGTTATTAATAGCTAAAAAGACATAACTTGTATCCTTTAAAAGGATAAAATATTTGAGAAATATTACTTATTGTCACATGAAAATACATCTTTCTCTCAAATTTTCGAGAGAAATTTTTCTTCTTTTTCTTTTTTCATGTAACGGTGTGACCCACTCATTTTCTCTCTACTACATAAGATAATTATATTATGTGGAAGGAGATTAATAAAACTCAAAATATTTTCCATTATTGTATGGGAAATATGTCTCTCAAATTGTTGGATTTTTTTTTTTTGCTACTGACCCATTGAAAGATGTGTCATTATTTTTCAGAAGAGACATAAAACCCTTATTTTATCCTCACTTTTTGGGACAAAAAAGCTACAGTAAATGTAAGTTAATATAAATATAGTTTCTTATAAGTAGAGACTATGAAATTAAGTGATATATTTTTTTGATAAATAAAAGGTATATTTTATTGGAGACAATTTTGTTTGAGGTAGATCTAGAGTTAAAGTTTTAAACCCCTCGCAAAGATGGTATTGAAATGGATCGAATATATGCTCTCATCTCCACCTGCTCTACTCTCATGCGACAACTGAGCTACCATAATTTGGTTAATAGATATAATATAATATTTTTTACTCTAATTTATCTCATGTCACATTTACTAATTTTATTTTATTTTTTTTTAATTTTGAATTTATTTGTTTCTTTAAGTTTTTATTTTTTTATTTATATATTTTTATTGACTTTCTAAATCTTTAACCTTTTCAAATTTAATTTTTTATATTTATATAAAAAATTTAAACAAATATCAATTATAAATATATTATTTAAAAAAATTATTACATATATTAATTTCAAATGAAAAACTTAAAATACATTAATATAATACTTGTATTATTTTAATCATCTAAACTTTTATTTTATAAATTTTAAATTTGAAATATTTTAATAATATTTATTTAATTTTTTTATATGTTTTGTGCATAACATATTTTTTTATTCAAACATAAAGTACACCAAAGGTATTATGAATATATATAAAATAAAAAGTGAAATAGAGATCTTACGCCATGATTATATAATTTTGTTTATTTTAAAAAAAATTAATATACATGGAATAATTTTTTTAATGAAACAACTAAAAGTAGTAAAGTTTGAATATTACAAGGTAATTAAACTAAGGGTTCGCTTTTTCTACTGCAAATAAGTTATATGCAATAAGTCTAATACAATGTCATTTTGAGGCAAAAATTATGATATTTTAGTAATTTTAATTTGTTTCAGGGTTATTATAGTCTTTATAATTATAATTATTTAATTTTTAATACCAAAACGATGTCATTTTGGGAGTAAACTGCAGATAACTTATCTGCAGTAACTGCAGAAATATTATTCTGTTAAATTAATAATAGTAGATGTTATGGTTTAACTAATTAACCATCAAAATTAAAATGCTACTATATTAATGATATTGTTCAAAAATTTAGACAAAACAAATGCATTATAAATTAAAATTGTATTAACTTTGTTCAAGTTCAAAATTATGTTTCTACATCTACGAAATGTTAATATATATATATATATATATTAATATTATTATATATATATATATTATATACATATATATTAATATTATTTATTATAAAATCAATTATATACTTATCTTAAATAAAAGTACTTAATAATTAATAAAGGGTTTTATATTTTTCATTCAACATGAGAATTGATATATGTTGTAAAAATTGTGGGACCCGTTTGTTAGAAAAAATTATGTGTAGGACCCAGTTGCACGAAAATTGATGCTCTTCTGATAATTATAAAACCCATTAATAAATTATATAAAAAAATTAACTAATTGTATGCTGCTTTGACTTGATTGCATTAGTATGTAACGATTGCATTATGTTCCAGCATCAGGTTGAATTGTTTCTTCTACCCAGTCTGGCTTCTTGATAAGGGCCGCCACTGTTAACTTAATACCATAGGATTTGTTGATTTCGCTCTTTCAAAATTACCAGTCTCAAAGATTTGATATATATTTATTTTAGTTTGGTGTTAAACAAATAATAATTCACGAAGGACTTCAATTCGTGAATCTTTTGAAGCCACAAATTATTTAAATATTTTTGTTTTTATTTTTCTCTTTTTTGTGTTGTGTTAAAGTAAATAAAAAATAAAAAATTCCTTTGCATGAATAAAATCTTTTATTGATGGTCATTATACACCCTTTCAAGATTATCAATTGGGCATGTACAAGTGATGCACAAATGTCGAACAAAGTTTGAAAAGGAATTGAAATTGTATTTGAAATGAGATGACTTTGTTAACTTTTGGGCTTTTGTCAACAATTGCTTCTTTAATTTTTTATTTTTATTTTTTGAAAAGATAAGAAATTTAGTGAGACCGTAATTTGCATATTGATATCAGCCTAACTTAATGGGATGAAGAATTCAGCATAAGTGACAATCCCAAAGGCCCAAACACACAACATTTTGAGTTGAATTCTTCTCATTCAAAGGATATTTAGTCATAATATACCGATTAAATTAATATTGAGATTTTATTATTTTCCGTGAAGGTTGAATCTTAAAAGATGGGTTGTCTCACACTCATAGAGGTTAATTTTGTAAAATCACCGCACATTCCCAACAATATTTGACAATCAACCAAACATATAATTAGAAAACTTGAGCCAACATTCCTGATAATATTTTGACTTACCAAATAGCTTTTTGGCAGCATTTCTGAAAAATTCACTTTCATAGTGTATTCTTGAGAATCATAATTCCTAGGAACAAAAAGAATTATCCTCTACTAGATGTCCCCTAAGAATTATAAAGATACTAGTGACAAATGTTAAGATATAGAGATGTTATTGAAGCATTGATTTGTAGTGGGAATGTAATAAACCAAAAAGAAGAAAGTGGCCATTTTGGAATTTTTTTTTTCCAAAAGTTGCTTAATAGAAAAAAAAAATTCTCACTACAAAGTCCGTTTGAATGTTTCTTTTTTCTTTAAATAACAGAAATTACAAAATAACCAAAAAATTGCTTTTTTAAAAGCTAAAAATTTTAGTTTCTAAATAAAGAAGAAGTCAAAAGTCAAATATTTTTTTAAAAATCTAAATAGCTTTAACTTTTGTAAAAATACTTCTAAAATAAGTAAGATATAAAAAATCATTTTTTAAAACCCATCCAAACGATCCATAATCTAATATAAATTATGATTGGGTAGATATGCGAACTTTTCCCCATCAAAGTTAGATAGATATTATTTGGGTTAAATTTTTTTATTAGAAGTCTTTTAAGAAAATTGCTGAGAGAGTATTAAATTCTTTCATTTTATTTTTATTTACTTAATAATTAACTTTTTTATTAGGTTTTAAGTTTTTAATACATTAAATAGTTCTTCTTTTAAATTAAAACTTGTTTTTCTTATATGAATATAATCAAGTTTTTGGTTTGTAGATTTCTTATTTATATATAAATTCATGTTTATTAAATGATTTTTTTTAAACCTTGTTAAATTCTCAAAATATTATTTTTGAAACTGTCATCAATTAAAATACTAAATTTTATAGTTTTAAATGATAAAAGTAATAATAATATTTTTAGCTTATTTTTTAACTAGCTTCAAGGTTTAAATTAAAAATATTAATAGTAAATATTTTAAAATATTAGTTACAGTTATTTGTATTGAACACTTCTATTAAATAAGAAAAATTATTAAAAATTTTATAAAACTTGTATAAAAGTATGAAACTTTCTATTCAACGGATCGGATCCACTTATCACAGAAAAATTTATCACTCTTACAATTAATTTAATTACCGTTGATTTTTGTCATTCTAACAGTTATAATTAATAACATTTATTGTGTCACATTTGTTAATTAATTATTAATTTCCAATAAATTATAATCACTGAACTTACAGAAATCGACGGTGATTAAATTAGTTATAAGAGTGATAAATTTTTTGATGTTATGTATATCTTATCATTTATTATTTAAATATTAACAAAATTTGTTAAGAGAACTCATAATTATTTATAAATTTTAAACAAATGAAAATCATTAATTATTTACTTCAAATTACAAATCCCAAGTTTTTAATCATAGTAATAAATCAACTGAATTCATGGATATTAATCTTGACACCCCTAGTGACTAATACATTAGAGTAATCACTGCTGTAACTGAAAAACAATGAAATAAAGCGCTGGATATTAACGAGGAATAGAGGGGGGAACAGCCAAGAAAATGTGTGAGAAAAACTAACTAAAGGGAAGAGGGAATAAATAGTGAGACCGGCTTTTCAGTTTATCGGTAAATGGAGATATCATATATATGATCACTGCCGTTAAGCAAAAGATCTGTTGCAGGTGCAGGTTGCTGGGTTCGATCCCCCAAAACACTCACTGTTGTCACCGACAAGAAAAAATGACACAGGTTCATTCAATCCACAGGTGACGTAATCTTCAGTTGCCCCGTATTGGAACATGTTACCTTTTTTCTTTTTTTTCTTTTTTTTTTTTCCCGAATCTCATACCTGTAAAATATATAACACATACATGATACATGTGCACATTTGCAGTGCAAAAGGCATTGAAGGTAATGGAAATTGAACTTTGAGCTTCAGGTTGTACTGTTGTGCTTATGTAATCCTCAGAATTAAAGTTGCCTAGACAAGTTCTTATTTTCTCAGCCGATTAGATGGGGAGTTTTTTTTATGATAATAATATTTATCATATTATAAGTAATAAAATTATCTCTTATATACATAAAAATGAGATAAATTATTCTACCACTCTTATTTTACTTACATTTATCTACCCTTTTCATTACCGTTCAATTATAATATAATCCAACAATCCAAAGAGAGGAGAGAGAAAAAGGGTAGGAGAAAGTGAGGAGAAAGAAAGGAAGAAATGAGTTTATTTTATTTCGCAAATATGAGCTGTTGGATTAGATTATAATCGATCGGTAATGAAAGGGATAGACAAAGGTAGGCAAAATAAGAGTAAACATAATAACATATCCCCATAAAAATATATAAGACTATAGGAGATCATATAAAAATTAGAGAGAGAAAAAAATTATAGACTCTACATATTTTTATGTGTATAAAATTTATAAAAAACATTAATCCTATTTTTTATTTACAAAATAAAGTAGTGATACTTTTAAAATGAAAAAAATTTAAAAAATGTAAATTAGAGTCAATATCTTCAAATTGGAAACAAAAGTTTATATGTTTATATAGATTTTTTATTTTTTTTATAAACCCACAAGTGTTTTTTATAGAACGAAATCAAGCATATATTACTTGAATCAATCTCCTTTGGTAAAGATTTATTTAAAAAAAAAATGAAAAAGACAATCTCATTAAGTCAAGAAAGATAAATTTAACGATTAAATAATTTAATAAATAATTATAAATGTTAACAGCACAATTTGTGCAAGTATTATATATATATATATATATATATATATATATATATATATATATTTGGGTACATAATCATCATTAATTTAATTTTAAATATATAACTGAAATCTAATTTTTATTTCATTAAATTAGTTTATATTAGGAAAAAATTGTTAATGAATATTTTTGATCTGCATAATTTTTCTTTTTAAAAATATATTGGTGTAGTTATGAACGATTAGTGAGTATTTAAATATTTGAATTTTAGGTAATTTGCAATAATTTATAGTCACAACTCGCAAACGAAAAGGATAATTTCCTCTTTTTTTAACTACCAAAAATAATTTCCTCTTTTTTCTTAAAAAAAAAAGAAAAAGAAACTCAGCTATAACTTGGGAAAAACAATATGCTGTCTCGTAAATGTTATCTATCAGTCAGTCAAATCAAGTCATATTGATTTCAATGTAGAATTTAATGACTACACTTGTATTAGCGATACAGCCATAAGGCCCTATAATCGAGGTGATTTTATTCCTTTGAACGATACGATGAGTACAGGATTACTTCCTAAACTAATAATTAAATTTAATATTAACGTAAGACTCTTATAATATTTTATGAGTTTTATAAGAGTTATGTCGTAGGAAAAATGATTGTGTAATATTATAGAGATTTATTTTGGGTGTTTAATTTTTATTTTTTTGTTTCATTTTTGTGTGTGTAAGAATTTTTTTTATGTCATATTAAATGATGAATGCAAATCTCATATTTTATATGTCAAAACATCATTAAAAAAAAGGAAAAAAAGTATCTAAAGTTACTTTAGATAAAGTTATCTAAAGTTAATTGAAACGACGTCGTGAAGTTGAAAAATAAAAAGATTAGAATTATAAAGACTATTATAACCCTGAAATAAATTAAAATTACAAAAACACCATGAAAAACGACATCGTTTTAGCGAACATTAGATAACTTTATCTAAAGTAACTTTAGAAAAAACAAACCCTTAAAAAAATATAATTTTAACAACATTTGTCATTAAAATTTAAATAACTTGATAATATATGCTTAAATACGACGAAAAATTTTAATACTTCGAAATTACATCTAGATATTTTTTATTCAAAATTATATCCTAGGAATTATGTGTGCACAAATATTTGCATCTATTTTTAAAGGGTTTTAACATACATCAAAGGCTGTGAAATTCATATGTTTTACATATTTATAAATATTTGCATCTCTTTTTAAAGGGTTTTAACATAAGTACTTATTAAATTGACAAAAAGACTGTGAAAATTTTATACTTTTTTACATATTTATAAAATATTTTACTCTTTATAAAATACTAGTATTACAAGTTTTAAAGATAATTTTTTTTAAATAAGTCCTGTAAGAAAAATTTATTGCTAGAGATAAGAGATATGAAATAAAAATATACATTAAATCCAGAAATATTTTATGCATGAGATACATTGAAACTCTTATAAATATCATACAAAATAAATAGTGAATAGAGATTTCGGTCAATATTGTATGATGTCCGTAATAAAAATTTATTAAAGTATAATCACAATTGAGTTAAAATTTTATTTTATAAAACAAAAGATAGCAATTATAAAAAAATTTATGTTATAAAATAGAGAGTTCGGGTTTGGATTGAATTGGGTTTTAAGAAAAAATCATCTGATGAAATTTTTTCAATTTGAATTTTTTTTAATAAGATCCAATCAGATATAATTTTGTTTGGTTTAGATTGAATCAATTTTTGATTTTTCAAAACGCCTAAAATTTCAGCATTAAAAACCACTAGTTATATCAAAATAAAGCCATATAAAGTTACGCTTACCATAAAAAAAGCTATACAAAGTTACAAATTATCGGAAAGTCTTCAAACTAAAACAAATCTTAAAACTAATGGAGAATTAAAATAGATTAATGATAATAAAAAATTAAAATAAGATAGTTTGTTATCAATAACATCCAAGATCAAAGTCTACAAAACAACATGATTCCAACCCATCATTTTTTCAAAAATAATAAATATATAATACATTAGATCGATTTTCATCAACTAAGTCAAAAACCGATCCGGTCCAATTAAAATATGCGATTTTTTCGATTTTTGATTTTTGATTTTCGGTTAATTTGGTAAACAAATAACATTTATTTAGATTATGTATATAAAGTTAAAAAAAATTAAATCTAAATATTTTTACAAATAAATAAACTAAATTCGATCATATTATTATTAATTTTAAATAAAAGTTTCTCTATTAACCTCTATGTCTTTATTAGTACCTTTAACACTCGTAACCAAATATATATTTTTTAAATATTCTAATTATAAGATTTCTTAAAATAGCTTATAAATTCATTAAAAATTTAGGGGAAAGTTATTGTAACAACTAAGTAGTGTTACTATCAATGTTACTACCAATAAATTTTATCATTTGATCAATTATGTTAATCCAATGATTATATTTATTTGCATATTTGAATTGTTATAATTCCTCATATTTAAAGTGAAAGCATTAAATATGGGAAATCATAACCATACAAAGGTGAAAATAAATATAAAGTATTAAATATGGAGAATCATAATCATACAAAGATGAAAATAAATATAACCGTTGGATTCACATAATCGATCTAACGGTGAAATTGATTGGTTGTAATTCTATTTGATTGTTACAAGTTACAATATCCTATCCAAAAATTTATCTGTAAAACAAAAAAACTCAAAATATAAATAATTTAATTAATATGATATTGTGATTATTATGAATTAGACTTTTGGCATTTGTTAATAATAAGTTTGCTTACAAAAATATAAATAAATAATGAGGAGAGATATATTTACTACCAAAATTTTTTACTACCAACTTACTACCTATCTAATCACCATTGGATCAATATTTTCTCTCTCTCTTTATAAACTTTCTAGCATTCTTTCTCTTTGATCCAATGATGATTAAATTGGTAATAAATTGATAGTAGAAAATTTTAATAATAAAAATATATTTCCTCATAAATAATAAGTCTTATTGAACACCACAACATAAGTATTAGTGTTTAACTATACTCTGTAACCGGTGAACCCAACCGGAATATTTTAGTTACATCTGCCGTATCACTCATTTAGTGTGCTGGGTCGATTAAAATGGGACATTCTTTTGTGATATGTGTACAAAAAGAATTTTTTTAATCCAAATATCAATTTTTAAATAAAAATTATAGATACACCAAGGGATGTTTAGTAGATGAGAAATTTTTTTTATCCAAAAATCTCAATTTTTAAAAATATGATGAAAATATTCAATTTATAATAATATCCGAAAATTAAAATTTTAAAAATATTAAATTTTCCAAAAATCCTAAAAAATGATGGGTACGAAACGCCTACAGGTGCATCAAAAATCGTCCGAACCCAACATACGCATTATTGATTAGGATTACATCAGATATCCTGTCTAACCTATCTTTATCATGATTAATCCCTGTAAACCGTCGTACTTCAATCATAAGGCTGTCATTTCTAATCTATTTTCTTTCACTTCTACGATAATATTCCAACAAAATGTGCATCTTCATATTTTATATTTTATTATTACTTAAATATTAGGATAGGATATTATTACTAACAAATAATATTATTATCAATATTATTACCATATCTTAACCGTTATTTCTGTTAATTAACGATTATTATTTATTACAAATTAATAATTAATTAATTAACTTGACTTGTGAAAATAATAACTCTTAATTTGGAAAAATCAATAATTAAAATATGATAATAATATTAATAATAAAATTATTTGATAATAACATTATTCTATGGATTTTATAATTATTATTCAACATGAGAATTACAATTTTCTTACACATACTCTTCGATTTCCGTGTTGACATGGGTCATACATATAATTTTTTTCTAACACATGGGTCACACATATTTTTTATCTCTATAAAATTCAAGATGAGAATTATAAAACACATATGCTATTTCTTAAATATTTGGTAGCCATAAACGTCATTCATAATTTTAGATTTTTGAAAGATTACAAAAGGAACAATTTTAATAATTGAAAAAGTGCAGGTCTTAATTGTAGTGAGGTCATGCTATCACGTCACTCCAAAAACCCTACCTGTACGATATAGGTCCCTATAGCTGGAGCACAATAAACCCACCCAAAAAAATAAAAGCTACAACACCAACCTGGCTTGATACTATTCCTGTTCCATGCCCTAGCTTGGCTGTGTGGGTCAGTGTGAGCATAGGGCAAGGGTCCTAAGTGCATGTCACTATCAACCTTTCTTTTATTCTCCTCTCTCACTCTACATTTCTTGTCTTCTCTCTTTTGCCACCTTTGTTTTTCAGTATTCACGTCACTGCCACTACTCTTGTTCTCTGGACTCAACTTGCATTGCACTCGACGTGATTGCCTGTCCCTTCATGAAGAGTGAAGACTCCACATCTAAGCAATTGTACTTTTGCTAAGCAAAATGATACCCTCCATAAGCAGTCCCTGTCCTTACATGCATTTTGGGTAAGCCGAAAAGAAAAAAATAAGTTATAAAACAAAAGAAGCAAGCATGTTTGCTTGGATATGGCTATCTTTACCATCATGTTTTATTTGACTAATTATGTGAGTTTTTCTTTTTTCTTTAAAAATGATGATTGCTTCATTAGTGGTTAATTGAGTTTCTAACAATCTTACTTTTTTTTTAGGAAAGTGACAAATTGAAGTGTATATATATACATGCTAGCACCGATACTGACACGGGACACGTGACATGATACGACACGAAACTCCGACACATTAATTCTAAAAAATGTTAAATTTTGGAGACATTTTGATATTAAATAATATTTTTAAATTTATGTGATGTATATTATATTTAATACTCAATAATTTAATAAAAAAATGAATCTAAACTTATAATATTCATAAATTTTGCAAAAAAAAAACATAAGATATCCTAAATATTTATATTAAACTCAATAAAATAGTAATCGTAATCTAACAAATCTAATAGTTAGAATTAAAAATTCAACGTAATGTAATCTTTAAACCTTTTTTTGAATTTCTATGTCGGGTGTCTGAGAGTGTCGAGAAGTGTCGAACACAACACGTCAGGATTTTTGAAATGTCAGTGCTTCATAGCATGCACATGCACAAGTATAGTAAACAAAAATTTGATATCATAAATGAAGACATGGGATTCTCATATACAGCTAGCGAATACGGTCTTCATATGCACTAATTATAACTTGTAGTGAGAATATAGAGATGAAATTTCACAAGAACGTGCATTGGATGATTTATCTGTCACTTGACTCACATTGACCATTCATTAGCCTAATGACATGAAAGCATATAAAGAAGTGGGGCCTTTGTGAGATGGAACATGTTCTATTTTTCAAGTTGCAAGGTCTAGTCACACTTCAATTCACATAATTAAGATCACGAAGTTATCAATGGAAAGCTCAAAGCCACAAGGGCGATTGTTATAAAGGGTTGCGAATCACAATCACGAAAATTATTACTAGGGCTGGTTTCAAAGAGAATATGTAATATAGGTATCTTGAAGTGCTAGCATCTCAGCATGTGTTTTGTTCGGAAATGCTTTGGCCCCTCTTGGTGCTTAATTGCTCTGCTATATACAGCATCAGTTCACGGACGGCTTCAAAAACGACATTAGGTCGGGTTTGGTACAAGATTTTTTTTTGAATTTTTGGAAAATTGATATGGATAATTTTATTTACTCACATTGAGCATAAGGATTGTTAAAGTTTTCCCAAAAGAAATAAAATCAATTTTTTTTTGAAACTTTTTGAACCAAAATGATATCCACGATGGTATTTTTGGATTCCATGACATAGGAAGATTTCACACAACTTTTTGATAACATTTCCGATAATATTTTAGCCTATCAAATAACTTTTTAATAATATTTCAGAAAATTTCATTTTCTCAACATATTCCTAACTAAAATTTATGACTTCGAAGCATAAAATTTTTTCTCTATAAAATATTTCTTTAATGCATCGTGCACTTAGTTACTTATTTTTCCCCCTCTTTCTCCTTTTAATAATAATAATAAAAAATTCACTGCAAGAAGTTTTTTGCTGGGTTTTTTTTTCTCATTTATTTATTTATTTTCATATATGTGTATGAGTCTCCCACTCCGAAGTTTTATTTCGTAAAATGTAATAATACTAGTTAGTTTTCTGTGTATTACACATACTTCTGAAATTCGGCTATAATTTTTAACAATTATTTATTAATTGATTAAAAATGGTATATATTAATAATTAGATTAAAACGAAAAGAAAGATGCGCATGATAATTTAATTAAAAGAAAATTTAAATTTTTGTTTTGAAAATATAAAAATAATAGAAATGACATGTATTATATTTTAAGAAAAAGTATAATAAAAATTTAAACAATTGATCTCAAGTACAAATAGTTTAATTTAATTCATAATAATAAATACTGACGATTAAATATGTGAGATAAACAATTTAAATAATTTTGATTAGATTCTTTGCAAGATTATCTAGAGTAGTTGGTATCCAAGGTGCTTCATAAGGCAAAAGGAATTTTCATCATAACAATAAGAACAACTGATTGAGTACTCTTTCAGCACTATCTTTTTTTATTTTTTTATAAACCACTGATTTTTTCCACGGAGATAATTTTATTCGAGTTGAAAATATTCACATCATGGTGGAGCTTTACTTTCCCAATATTTTTTTTTTTTTTTTTTTTTTTACATTCACAAAAACTTAAACTCAAATTTTGTTTAAAGCAAAATAAAACATGTTCGACCACTTTCCCCCTTGGTTTTCAGCACTATCTTTGCTAGTGAGCTATGATGTATTGAGCTGACGGCCCAATTTATGACTTGGGTTGTTGAGATCCTTAATTGCACGTTTATTCGATCTATCAAACTAAGCAACATTAGGCCATGGAGCATCTATAAAAAAGATAGAAAAGCAATTTATCATATTCTATTTTTATCTCTTGTTTGGTGGATTGAACGCTTATAACATTTTATCCTATACAATACATGATTTCTTATCTTTCAATAGGATATGATACTAATATTGGATACCAATTTATTCACACGCTATCCAATATATTCCCACGGTATCCAATATATTTGTATTTATTACATTATATTTTATTTTTTCTTTCTTCTTTCTCCTTTTACATAATCTTATCAAATTGCTAATCATGTGTTCATCAAACACAAGACATGACATAGGCTTGTCAGCTCCATATCATATCCTACCCTTCTCGGCCCCATATCATATTCTACCCTTATCCTATCATATCCACCAAAACGAGCGCTTAATGTATAATGGTTATAAAAGCAATAGCCTTAAACGCATAACAATTATAATAGAGACTCCTTGTTAATAGCAATCACGTAAAGACATGTTACGTAGTTCTTAAGGGTACCCCTCCTATGCATAAATGGTTAGGACCTTTGTGGACAAAAGAATGTTCTCCGTTACATTATACAGTTGCCATTAATATTGACTTGGGACAAGTGTTTCACCTGTTTCACCCTGTGCAACCGAAGTTGAAGAACTCTAATGCTTCTAAACGGAATATATATAATTATAGGGAAAATGTAAATAAAATAACAATACTTGTTAGTTTTAGCCTAGGATTGGTGGCATGAAGTGAAATAAACAACTCCAAAAAAATATGGAGAGACAAAGTTTAAGGCAATAACAGATATAAAAATTCTTATATTTAATTTGATCTTGGATGACTAATTTTGAATTTATTTTGTGAACGTAATTTATTAGCATTTGATCGATAATTCAACACGACTTATTTTGATTGCCACAACATTTGCGAAACAAGATAAATATTTAACGTTACCCTTAATTAGTTCATTGCTATTTCTGTGGCCCTGAAGAGCTAGATCTTCATAATTATTGTCTTGGTTGAAGAAAGGCTAAAATTATTCGAGGTTGGCTAGAGCAGGCTGCATTGCATTCTAACGGGCCCATTTGTGGGTTGAAACGGCATTCAAAATTAGTACCTGAACCGCACAATGCAGCAATAGCCTGAACCACTAGCCCCGGCCCATGTAAAGGTAATAGCCCCTGACCGGAAATTTTTTACATGAACCCGGTCCATCTAATTTTTCCCTGGTCCCACTCACGGTCAAAATTTCTTTTTGACCATCTTAACCCTGCTTTTTCTTTTCTTTTCCTTTTTTACCCTCCACATGTGAGAGGGAGCATTTACATATCCTATGGACTATGGACCTGGATCATAAAATAATTTCTCCCCCCCCCCCACCATAGTTATCCATCAGGTTATTCGGTGTAATAGGAAAACCGGAGGTTAAAATCTTTATTCTTCATTTGTCCCGTACTCCAGATTAATTTTAGGAGAAAGTCTAATTGCCTCAGAGAGGTAATTAGGATATGTTTTCAAAAAAAAAAAAAATGTAATAGGAAAACCAATGTATCAATACTCAACAGCTAGATCCTCTCATGTTAAAGAAAATATGACATGGTCATACGAGAAATTATAATGGAAGAGGGAGAAAGAATATTGAAATTGGTAATTATAAAATCATAACTGTTAATTTACATTTATATGATTGTGAATTTGTGATCTTCGCACGTAACTATGTCATGTTTTTTTTCCCACACCATTTAGTAATTTATATGAATCATTAATCTTTTTTTCATGGGATATTTTGACTGAAATGCATCAATCCACAATATTAGTACTCTTCAATCCCATTGGTTAATGATGAATACGGCAAAACCTAGAAATCGATCACTGATCCAATTGTAGTACCTTTACAGGATATATCTCAACAGAAAACTGAAGAGTAACGACAACAAGTAATTGAGTTCAATAGTTCTTCATATAAGATTATTGACTCTAGAGATATAGTAATATGAAAAAGACAAAATTGTTTCAAGCACCGACAGAATCAGAAGCGCCCCTCGGCTGAATTGAATTCTTGGCTGATAAATAACTCACTTCTTGGTCTTTAACCCCCTCAGTCAGTGGCGGAGCCAGGCTCCAACCGGAGCCCGGGCCAAAAAATTATATGTGTATTTATTTTTCTTAATTTTAGGCCAAAAAATTATATGTTTTTATTTTTCTTAATTTTAGTTAGTTCATATCATAATATATTTAAATTATATTAAATACAAAACATTTGAGCAGGAAGCATAAAAAAGAATTATAATTTTATTAAATATTTTTAAATTTTATTGAATATATTTTAGGGAAAACTTCAAAAAAGAAAAAACACTATTAGTTTTATTTTTCTTTTTTGGTAATCACACTATTAGTTTTCTTAATTATCACTTACTCCCTCACAATTTTTTTGAATCATTTACATCCTTATTTAGATTTTTTTATCACTTACCCCCTGACTTAAAGTTTTTTTATCATTTACCTCCTAACTTAGGGGGTAATGATAAAAAAAAACTTTAAGTCAGGGGTTAAATGATTCAAAAGTTTGGAGAGGGGGTAAATGATTATGAAGAAAGTTATAAGAATTTTTTTGATGTTTTTCCTATATTTTAATTTTTTTATATAAATGAAAACGGAATATATAACTTAATACAACTTACCCAAATCTCTCACTAAATATATTTTAATTTTTTGATAGGGCCAAATTACAAATTTTAGCCCGGACCAAATTACAAATTTTAGCCCGGACCAAATTACAATTTTAGACTGAGCCAAATTATAATTAATTATATAATTATACAAGATAAGTACAATTTGTTAAAATTTAGCCTGGGCCGAGGCCACACCCAGGTACAACGTGGCTCCGCCACTGCCCTCAGTCACTACGAACGCCCCCGATCAGTGTAATGAGATGTGTCTATTTATCTATCTCTTGACTCGAAACAGAAAAACATGTTTGAAAAAGGATCTTAGAGTGTGTAGGATTGGGCCCGGAAGATTTGTTAACGCCTTTTTTTGGAGAGTTACTATATCACCAATCGAGTCACAAGTATCTAACATATTGATACCTAACGATTTTCCGCTAAGTGGTGACGAAGGGTATAACTTATACAGATCTTTCCATTTTCCAATTCGATCCGATGCATTCGTTCGTAGAGCTATTAACTCGATCGCAGATATTGCTAGAACACCTCTAAGAGAGGGACAGAGAGTCAATTTTGAAAGAATTATTGATTTCCTCATCTGAATTTGTTTAAATTTTAACACAAAACAGCTTTCGGACAAAGTCATCGTAACATTTTGATTATGGTATTAACGTTTCTCGAAGATAAAATTATTTTCTGATATTGGGAAAAAAAATGTAACATCTTTTAATAAAATTTATGATACAAACAGAATAAATTTTTCTAAATATCTTGCATTTTTTCCCATAACCCCAAAATAACTTTGATTATACACAATAACTCAATCCAAACCCATACTTAATAAGTCTGTTAATACACGCTAATAAGTACAACCAATGATAAACCACTTTCAACATTGCCACATTTGTATAGTACTAAATAATTTTGTATACTCAATGCTCTACAAGGTATCAAAAACAAGGAAGAGAAGTATATATATCTTTATTGTGTCAACAAATACTGGAATTCATAGTCATAGGGTATCTTTTCAACAATGGTAGAAGCCTTGACATTACTATGGCCTCTAAAGCAATCCACCATTGATTTCCTTAGAGTCCCAGATGTAGGTAACTGGTTGCATACCCACTCCACCAGTGAGTCTGTGTCCACAGCAAAATCAAGCATGTTTTTGAGTAGGAGCTCTGGTAATGCTACCCTTTTGGTGCTAGTAGCCAGAATTGAAGCCTGCAAATAGTCTAGTTTTGATTTCTCCAATTCAGCTGTAACACCTTCACCTGTATATATCCTCACCTGCATAAAAAATGCACACATATATATACCTTAATCATTTGCTTAAAATTGGTGGTAAACAAGTTTTCTTATATAGAAATACTCTTTTTACTTATAACCAAGGGAAAAATGAATTATATAGATATGTAATATGTTATGGGGCAGGTTATATTTACAAATTTTTTTGTTTACAAACTCTTACAAACTACACTAAGTACGACCGGTCATATTTTAATTATGCAGTGTACGACCGGTCGTACTTAGTGTAATTTACAAAAAAAATTTGTAAACGGATCTTATTCCATATGTTATATGTTAACTAGCAGAAGGACTTACAGCTGGAGAAGAACGAGTTCCACAACACAGAGAGAATATGACATTAGGATCTATAAACTCAAGTCCATAAAGTTCACGAACAACTGAATCTTTTTCCTCCCACTCGCCCTTCCTCTGTATCTAAACCATAAGATATGGTTTTGGAGATATCATAATAATAATAACAAAGACGAATAAGTAACTGGTTGATCATGTTTACCTCTTTCATATTAGAAGCATCTCGTTTCCTTAAAATGAAATGCTCTATTGCTTGTGCATTTATTATGTTGCCTCCAATGTTGAGGGTTGCCTACACAGAAGACAATGCAATTCATCATTAAATTTCTAGAATCTGATAACCCTTTTTTTTAATTATTTATAATTATAGCACTTTGCATCAGACCAGGACAATAACATCTATATCAAGATTTTAATGTACCTTGTTCAACAATGCAAGTAGCTTTTCTGGGGTGGATGGCACTCCATATTGGATAAATCCCTGAACAAACAATAAATTAATTATAGTCCTGATCCATGTCTCAGAATTCTCATTCATCAGATTGGTCATAAATCAAATTCTAAAACAGCTTATCTGATTTTTAATGCAAAGATCACACAGAAATTAAAAGGGGAATGTTCTATACTATACATGCATGATACAAGCATTGTACACGTTGATCCAGAATGCTAATTTCTGTTGGTTTGTAAGGCTTTTCAAATCAACTGTCTGAAGATTGCTCATCAAGATCCTGTATTCCACAAGAAACGTATGAAAAAGTTATTTTGAATTTTGTCCAGTTGTGTTTGTACAACTTCATTGTTCTAATAGAATTTACAAAGCTCTCAATTAAAGTTGGTTAGTCGGGAGAGTGACCATTTTGCCACGCTTCACCAAATTATTTACTAGACTGCCATGCGAACAGTAAAAATTTCCGGAATGCCACGCGGCATAATTCGCTACACTGTGCAGCGAATTATGTTTGCAAATAATTCGCTACACAGTGTAGTGAAATATGCAGTGTCAGGTTGCACAGTCAGCAAAAATGACACGTGTCAAGCTGACAGTAATTCGCTACACAGTGTAGCGAATTATGCTTGTTTTGCTGCCAGCGTGACACGTGTCATTTTTGCTGACACTGCATATTTCGTTACACTGTGTAGCGAATTATTTGCAAACATAATTCGTTGTACAATGTAGCGAATTATGCGTGACATTCCGAGAATTTTTACTGTTCGCGTGTAAATAATTTGGTGAAGTGTGGCAAAATAGTCACTGTTGCTGGTTAGTCTAATAAATGTACACATCATTCATGTCATACCTTAACTTTCTTAGTAATGGAATAGAGGAAGGACTTGAGATGAACTTCGGGTCCATAGAGCTGGAGGTGAATATAACAAGGTTCTTGTAAGGACCAATGTCCCTTGGAATGGACTCTTCTGTGTTAAAGATACCATATGGGTCTTTCTGCCTTGATTCCTTGTGCAACATGAGGCTTGATTTTGGGTTTGATCCAGTATCGACCCTGAAGCTTCTTGAGCTTAAAGAAGAATGCACAGACCTTGAAATGGTCCCTAATTTCTCCAATTCCATTGCTCTTGATGTTCTTAGTAGTCTTACATATATGAAATTCAAACACTTCATGATGCTCTCAGATAGCTTGTTGGGTTGCCACTTCAGGTCATTCTCTTCTGACAGAAGTGGGTCCAATAGTGATCTAGTTGGGGGATCTAAGTACATCTCTGAATTACGTTCCCTCAGCTAAAAATAATAGTGATTGCAAATTAGCAATTTCACACAGATCATTGTTTAAGCTTTTTATATAAGTTCATAACGAAATAATAGATTCCAATAAGATTTGATTGCTATTTATAGCTTCTAAAGAAAACTTAGGCTGGTTTTTGTTTTGATATGAATTTTATTTTGAAAGCCATATAGGTTGATCTTTGCATGGAGCATCAAGTGAGATTTTATTTTTCTTGTCTTTGGTGTTACGATGGCCATGTGGCCAAAACTAATCTTTATTTTGATTGATTAAAATAAGGAGAAGGTTATAATTACAAACTTTTACAAACTACAATATGTACTAGGGATAGTACTACCCCAAATATATAGTGTAGTTTGTAAATAATTTTTTTGTAAAAGAAAAAGAAGTATCTTTTTAAAGGACACAAGCTTGTGTTTTTTTATGTGATTTACACAAAATATAACCGGTCATATTTAAATCTGTAAAGTGAATTTTTTTTTTCTTCATATTTACAATGAAAAAAAGCAATTTTTTAGATTTACACAAAGTATAACCGACCGTACTTTGTGTAAATCACTAAAAGAATACAGGCTTACTTTGAAATGACACAAACTAAACTGATATACCTTTCCCTTTAAAATAAACCTACATGGCTACATATATGTATAGCGAAAATGTTTAAATGATCCTACATACCTTAGGTGATGGATGGCGGGGGTCTCTCATAGGTGAGGGAGGCTTCGTTATCCCATTTTTTCTTGGAAGTCTTTCTTGAAATTTCACATCTTCTTGGAGATTATTTTCTTTCTGTTCAACAGGATTTTTCAAAAATCCTGTTTTCTCATTAAGACTGAAGTCATTGAGATTATAATCTCCCTTTATAGCTTTGCTTATGAAATGCAATGACTTGGGTTCAAATGCCATCCTTTCATGAACACTTGTGTGAATAGGACTAGGATTTGGAATTGGTGCAGTTAATAAACAATTGTTAGCATTGCTCAGATTCTCTTGTTCCAATGTTTTTGACTTTAATTCCTTGGTGACTTCTTTTTCATGCTTCAAACCAGATTGGATTTGGCTTATTTGACTTTCAAGTCTCGCTACCTCATCCTCAACGGTGACTAGCTCTGCCAAGAGTTCTCTCATCTGCACAAATTGCATAATTAACGTTAGTAAGTTTTTTCAAGCATCCTTGCTGTGTTAAGTTTGTAAAATTAATAAAATTGCAATTTAACTATGGGTTTTTTTTTATAATTATACTTTATTACCGTTTATTTAATCTCATTTATTGTGAATTAATAATTAATTAATGAGTTTAATTTACTAAAATGATAACTGTTGATTGACGGAAATCAATGGTGATAAGGTATGGTTGTAAGAGATTGTAAAAAAAAAATTATAACTATAACCTTCCCCTTAAAAAAATTGCAATTTAACTATGGGTTTTATAATTCTCATTTAACATGATAATTTGAATTTTTCTACACACCCTTCGATTTTCGTGCCAACATGGGTCCTACATATAATTTTTTCTACAACATGAATTCAATTTTTTTGTATCATGTTGAATGAGAAATATAAAACCCTTTAACTATTCTAGAGTACCTTATGTGCATATTCCATATACTTCTCTTACATATGTAGCTTCTATAAACCCCAAAATGTGACAGACAGGGTTGAATTGAGATAAATTAAAACATTTTAAGAACTCAATTTATGAATCTACAGACTTTGAAGGACCTACTTGAGGTAACATATTTAAGGATATTTCTAAAGTCAACTGTTTGGGTGGTTCTTAAAGCCTCCTACATGCATATGTGTGTACATGCTATGTGTTACTGCTCTATAAATTGACCCCATATCCCTATATGAAATTTTGAATAAATAGTGACAAACACTCTGAAAAACTAGCTAGAGAAAGAAAGCAATAAAATAATATCAAATTGTGAGGTGAGGTTATATTAGTCATATTACCTTGGGAGGAAGAGAATTGGGAACAGATATCGCTGAACCATTTGGTCTATTATGCACCATCACCGATATCTCATGAACCTTTTGTTCTTGCTCTAGTAACTTTTGAAGCATTGAGACCTGTTTTAACTTTAAAAAGTCATATAATTTTCTCATTGAGTGGAAATGTTATATGTATATCCGTGAGAAGAATATAAAGATCGTCAAATCGGTTGAACATCTCTTCTATAATATGAATGGAAAAACGTTTTCTGCTTATACAAATTATGTCAGAAGTATGTACTGTGGTGTAGATAGTTATTGTCAGAAGTATGTACTATATGGTGTAGATAGTTATAACATGTACGATTTTTTGATACCAGTCAAATTTTTGACACATTATCTGAGAGCCATTAAATCAAAAAAGATCAACGACTCTGATTTGTAAACATATGACACCATTGATCTTTTTTGATCCAATGACTTTCAGATGAGATGTCAAATTTTAAATTTGACACTGATATCAAAAGATCCTACCTCTAGTTATTATATTAAAGTTGTATTTTTTTTTCACTTTCTACAACAGCCAACACATTCTGAAAATAGAAAAAAAAGTACAATTTTAATATTATAACTATCTACTCCCGAAATACATTATTATAAGCCGCTAAAATGACACCACCTGTGTCCTTTGAAAATACAAACTATTTTCCCAATATGAATATGCATAATTTTTTAAGGCTGTGCCTTTGAGGGGTATGGTTCTCATTCACTGCTTGTCCTCTCCATTGACAAATATAGCAAACTTAGAGTTCCAAAGTTTTATACTAATGAAGTATCGCTATACTTTTGACATGATCATGAACACAGTCATAGCTTTTTCTAAAGGAGAGTGATACTTTTTACTCCCTTCTTAATTGAGTACTATAAAAGATATTGGTTATAGTTGGGGAAGATCATCTTCTTTAGAATGAAAAGTATGGTAGCCTATAAACTATAAAGAGCCATGCTGTACAATGATCTTCTGAAAAAGAATAATGTACCTCATAATTCTTTGCTAAGGGTGACATTAAATGGCACAAAGTTCATTAATCCCAATTGGTAGATCAAGAGTTAGCTAATTCTTAGTTAACTTGTGCAAATCTTAATTAGTGACATCCTGAAATGCACCGCTGATTTTGTTTCATGAAAAAAGTTCAATTATTTTTCACATCAAAATCTTTAAATTGAATAATCACTCATATAATTGAAACAAACATGCAAATTCAAAATATGAATTGTGTGTGTGTGTGTCCTTAATTCGTTCATGGAAGCTCATTCATTCTTCTAAGTTAACATTCTATATATTAATTAATAAAAATTTGTCATCAAAATAAGCAGTACGTATATATACCCAATTACCTCTCTTTCAAGTTCCTCTTTCTTTTGCCGCCCAGTAATTTTCTTTTTTCTCTGCAAACACAGAAAAATACACGGAAAATTAGTTGTTATAAAAAGTGCATACATTTTTAATGGAGGTACAAAATGATTATTTGCTTTATCTGTTAATAAATATGAACCATGTCCACACCAAAAAATAAAAAATAAAAATAAAAAATGAACCATGTAATAATCAAAAGTGTTCCCCTCCAATCACCAACCAAAATAACAAAATAAAAAGAGAGAGAAAAAACAAATAAAGACAAACCATCCCTATTTGTCTTCATTTAAAACACTTAATATATGCCATGCATACTGGTTGGATTGTCTTATATTTGTAGAGAGTAAAACAATAGTTTTAGTGATAAAACACAATTATATATATATATATATATATATATATATATATATATATATATAAGATTTATCATCTATCATTTAACATGAGCACAAAAACTTTTCTATATACACATCATTTTGTGGGGCCCGCAGCAAAAAAAAAAACTCCGGCACGCAAAACTAATCTCTATAACATAACACAATCACTTTTCCTACCACATAACTCTTATAAAATCTATATATATATATATATATATATATATATATATATATATATTGATAAAAATTATTAGAAGAATATAAAATAATTAAGATGGATCATGAGACTTACAATGATCTCAGAGTGAGAGTGTAGTGATGAGAATTCTACTTGACTGTCCATGGAAGAAACCTCACTACAGCCAAGTTTGAAATGAGCACCCCAACGCTTGGAAGAAACATTAAAACAACAGGGGATTGGGGGGCTATGAGGTTCATGGAACAAGTGTTGTTGTTGTTGGTGAGAGGATGATGACACAAGCTTGAGGCCAAAGAAAGAGCGGCTACTATGGGTTGATGATGTTGTTGGAGTTGAGGTTTGAGATTGAATAAGACATGAGGATGGAATTTTGTGAAGTGTTTGAGAAGATGAAGATGAGAGGGAGCTTTCAGGGTGTTGTTCATGATGTTTGTTCAAGAACTGGGATAATATTAACCGTCCATGTTGTGGTTGTGAGTGCTGGTGGGAGTGGGACATCATGCAAAGAGAAAAAGAAAAGAAAAGGAGAGGGTGGTGTGGTGGGTTTTGTGTCTCTTGGCGTAGCTTGCAATCCTGGTTTTTTCGAATGTTTAGATAGCGGTTATCACCTTTCTAATTTCTATTGGTTCATTGACATTCTAAGTTTCTTTCTTTCTAATTACATGACTTCAAGTAAAGGTAGCAAAACGGTTAGTTTAAATAAATAACAATATGAGCTTTTCACCAAAAAAAAAAATAACAATATGAGCTACATGATATATGAATTGTCAAAAAGAAAAAAGAAAAAGAAAAAGAAAAAATGGTTTAAAGCCGAGGAAGAATTTTCGAGAATAAAGTTACATAATTACTAATAAGGATAAAAGTGGGTTGGATTGGGTCAAACTTTGTCCCGAAAAGTCCAAGTCTATGCCAAAAAATTTCAATTTTGCCTGACTCAAGCCTATTACGAGTCTAATTATTAGCCCGACTTGGCCTGTTTATAAAAAAATAAATGGTCTGACCTAACTCATTAGCCTGTTAATTTTTAACTGTCAAACAGAACCATGAATCAACTTTACAAAATACTCAAATTCTATTGTTAAACCAAAGATCATAATTTCAACGTCCAAACAGAATCATAAATCACAAGAAAACTCATACAATCTGCATTTAAATCACTTTCAAAAGCAAAATGCTCAAAAAGCTAAATAACATATATTTTATCAGATCCAACAAACAAATCCATACTATGTAAATTAAAATAATTACATGAATCCAACGAACACATCATGTTGCTTGTAGTAAGTATAACCTCTTCTAAGAATCTTTTAATATATTTATATACACAATCTAACATGCTGAGATGTTGGTTCCTCCTACGTAAGAAATAGAGTTAGATTTATATTTTAAATTAAAATATAATTGAATATAATTAAGTTATAAATAATTACAATTGATTAAATTTATATCTTTTGTTTCTTTTTCGGGGCATACTTATTCTATTCTATTTTATTTAAAATAAATAGTACAATATAGGCCGGCCTGTAGGCTTATAGGCTAGGCCTTGTGAAAATAGGCCTACGGCCTTTTTTATTAAACAAGTTTTTTCAAGGCTCAAGTTCGGTCTATTTTATGAAATATAATAGGTCAGTTCTGGCCTGACGTAGGCTGAGCCGTAGGTCCCTATAGGCCGGCCCTGCCCAGTTTCACCCCTAATTATCACACCCTTAACTATGTAAAATGGATTCTCAACCCAATTTCTGAGGATATTTGAAAGTCAAGAGAATAATTAACATCATAGAATAAAAAAAATATAAAATAACCTTTATTTTTTTATTGAGTTGATGAAAAGGTGGCTTTGTAATTGTTACCCGACGAATTGAGTTATCTAAATTTAATAAATTTAAATCAATGTTAATTTTTCAATAATAATTTTGACCAATAAAAAAAATAACATAGAGATCACACAAGAATTTACGTGGAAAAACTCCAAAAGCAAGGGAAAAACCCCCACAACTCCAACTTGATCACTTCTATCCAAATTGGGAGAACAATACATTGTAATTTTTTCAGGCTCAATTCTAAGTACAATAAAAGATACTATTCTACCATTATATAACAATTTTTTCAAACCTACATCTAGTTTTAGGCACCTTAATTTACCCTCATAAATTGCACCCAATTGTCAAACTCCTAACAATTGCTAAATACACTTTCAACTTAACTCTAAGCCAAAAGTATAAAACCCCAACTATCACTAAATAACTGCTCACATATTATCTACACCAAAAATAGTTACAACATGAACAAAAGAATAATTTAAAAGTTACTTTACATGCTTCTAATCAATAAGCAAATAGATACAAATCAAACCTGATTGATGCCCTCAATGAATTTGTTCATATCTTGGTTGTCAAATTATTTTAAATTTTCTTAAGAAGAAATACTCATAGTACATGCAATGCGCTCTTTCTCTTGAATGCTCGGTCACACTTTGAAAAAGACTAAAAAATATTATTTTATAGACTTTTTCTCAAAATCAATTACTAAAGAAAAATTTCTAAATTTTTGCACTAAATCTGTTTATCAAGATTATACTACAACATCAACAATCCATCATATAAAATTCATAATATAGGAAACATAATGGTCCACATAATGTCTTACAAAGATTTCCTTGTCAAAATTCATAATGTGTATACAACCATAAAATAACAAGGAAACATAATGTATGTCAGAAACACATAGGTGAGCTCAGAGTGTCACACATCAATAATCTTTAATACAACCAAAGCCCATACTTTCAACATGTTCTTTAAATAGCTTTGGTTGTAACCCTTTCGTCAAAGGGTCTGCAATCATGTGTTCAGTACTGATGTGCGTAATTGACACTTTGTTTCTGAACCTCCTTTTTAACGGAAAAATACTTTAACCCTATATGTTTGGCACCTTTAGAGTATCTTTCGTTCTTAGAGAAGAATACTGCTGCAGAATTATCACAATAAATTTTCAGCGACCTGCTAATGGTGTCGACAACCATAAGCCATGAAATAAAGTTCTGCGGTCATAATGCATGAGTTGTGGCTTCAAAATATGCCACAAATTCTGCCTCCATAGTGGATGAAGCAACGATAGTCTATTTTGCACTTTTCCATGATATGGCTCATTGAGCAAGCATAAACAAGTAGCCAAAGGTTGTCTTTCTACTATCAATACATCCACTAAAATCTGAATCAGTATATCCAATTACTTCTAATTCATTGGACCTTTTGTATATGAGCATGTGATCCTTCGTGCCTTGAAGATATCTTAAAACTTTCTTTGCAGCTTTCCAATGTTCCATTCCTGGATTACTTTGATATCTGCCCAACATCCCGACCGCAAAACTGATATCCGACCGGGTACATCTTTGAGCATACATTAAGCTGCCCACAAAAGAGACATATGGAATTGATCTCATCTCTTTCCGTTCAATATCATTCTTTGGACATTGCATGAGATTAAATTTATCACCTTTCTATACAGGAACAACCCCAAGTGAGCATTTACTCATATTAAATCTCTCTAGAAATTTCTCAATATATCCTTTCTGAGATAGACCCAACATCCTTGTGATCGATCACGAAATATTTCTATTCCAATCACATAGGACGCATTTCCCATATCTTTCATTTCAGAAATTTTTGAGAGAAAATCTTTAGTCTCACGCAGTATACTCAAATCATTTATAGCAAGTAAGATGTCGTCAAAATAAAGAACTAAGAAAACAAACTTACTCCCACTGATCTTCTGGTAAATACACCGATCAACAGTGTTTTCCTCAAATCCAAAAGATGTAATAATGGTATTGAACTTGATATACCATTGTTGGGATGCTTGTTTAAGTCCATATATTGACCTCTTGAGTTTACACACTAATTTTCTTTCACTTTTCATGGAAAAACCTTCAAGTTAATCCATATAAACTTCCTCCTCTAAGTCACCATTAAGAAAGGCTGTTTTCACATCCATTTAATGTAGCTCTAAATCATAATGAGCCACCAATGCCATAATTATCCTTAATGAATCCTTTTTCGAGACAGGTGAAAATGTCTCTTTATAATCAATGCCATATTTTGGAGTATAACCCTTTGCAACAAGTCTAGCTTTATATCGTTCGATATTACCATTAGAGTCGAATTTCGTCTTAAAGACCCACTTACAACCGACTCTTTTGGAACCTTCAGGTAATTCGACGAGATCCTAGACATCATTCAGATTCATGGATTTAGCTCTTCTTTCATAGCTTCAATCCATTTATCGGATTCTATACTTTCTATGGCTTGTGAAAATGAAACTGGATCTTTATTGATTCCAATGTCATAATCTGACTTTTGCAGGTAAACCACATAATCATTCGAAATAGCTGGCCTACGTTCCATTTGGGATCTTCTTAATTCTATTTCATGTGGTTCTTGTGCATTAGCATTCTACAAGTTAGCATCTGCTGGGAGTACTTCTTCATTCAGATGTTGTTCAATGTTGTCATCTTATTCTACCACAACTAGAACAACATTAGGGAATTTAGTAGATGGAGTAACAATTATAGGCAATGAAACATTTACCCCAGTCTCCTTTATTTCTATAATTTCCCTTTTAGAGCTCCCACTAACTTCGCAATTCTCAATGAATCTTGCATTACCTGTTTCCATAATTCTCGGACTATAGTTCGGACAATAAAATACATACCCTTTGGACTTCTCAGGATAACCAATAAAGTATCCCCTAATCGTTCGAGAGTCTACCTTTCGTTCATGTGGATTATAAATCCTTGCTTCAGCTGGGCAACCCCAAACATGCACGTGCCTTAAGCTAGGTTTCCTTCCTGTCCACAATTCAAAAGGAGTATTTTGAACTGCCTTACTAGGAATCATATTCAGCAAGTAGGTCGCACTTTTAAGCGCATAAGTCCACAAATTATTTTTTGGGTAACGAGGAGTTACTTATCACGCTCCTAACCCATTGATGTCCGGTTATGCCTTTCCGCCACACCATTTTGTTGTGGTGTGCCTGGCATAGTATACTGTGCACATATGCCATGCTCTTTGAGGATTTTTGCAAATGGACCTGGACATTGTTCTGACTCATTGTATTTACCATAATATTCACCACCTCTATCTGACCTTACGATTTTCACATTTTTATCTAACTGCCTCTCAACCTCCTTAATGAATGTCTCTAGGACATTTACAGATTGAAATTTTTCATGAAGCAAATAGATGTAACCATAACGTGAAAAAGCATCAATAAAGGTAATGAAATACTTTTCTCCATTACAAGTTGGAGTGTCCATAGGTCCACAAATATCAGTGTGTATAATCTCTAGAAGCTGGGTGCTTCTTGTGGCATCTTTCTTATTATGTTTTGTTTGCTTTTCCTTAATGCAATCCACACATAATTCAAGATCGGTAAAATCTAAATTTGGCAAAATATCACTCTTCACCAATCTTATTATTCTTTCTTTTGATACACGACCTAATCTTTTATGCCACAAGAAAACAAAATTCACATTCTCTATGTTACGCTTAAATCCAACATTATAAACAACATTAAGTAAAATAAATAACTTTTATGTTATCTACACACTATTAGTTTGGCCACTTTGGTGACCAACAAACTATAACATAATGTGTGAAAATAACTAACAGATCAATTTCATTTCATAATCACAATATGTTGCATCAATAAAAATTAACAATAAGTATATATAAGACCTTACAATCCATACTTCAAATATACATATTGTAGTTTTTTTTTTTCATTACATGAGAATTGAACACACATCTTTACACTACATACACCTAACACACACCCCACACCACTAGGCAGCAGTGGAAAAAAAATAAATTCATTCAGCAGCAATGGAAAATCATGCCATTATACATATATACCGCATTATTCATAACATAAACAATGCATTTATTTATTTATTTATTTTAACAATTATAGGATTAAAATTTAACATTCAATTTTAATCCAATCACTAACACATTTCAAATTCATTATTGTATATATATAATATTATATAATATATATATATATATATATAAATATATAATTCATTCAGCAGCAGCGGAAATCATGTCCATAAATACATAACACATTATTCATTACATAAACAATGCATTTATTTATTTATTTTAACAATTATAGGATTAAAATTTAACATTCAATTTTAATCCAATCACTAAGACATCTCTTTCTTTCTTTCTTTTTTTGATAAACAATCACTAACACATTTCAAATTCATTACTCTCTATATATAATAATATATATAAATAAATAAATAAGAAATTCATTCATAAACATAAACAATGCACATTTTTTCATAAACTTATCAACTTACTTACATACACAATCATAATCTATTATGGAATTAATATACCATCATATATAATTATAAATTTAGACAGTATTTCAAATTCATGAAACCATGACCCGAAAATGATAAGTTGATTCTTTAATCAATTTAAATGTCAAATCAATTTGTAATATATATTACATAAATATATCAAATCAGATCAAAGTCTTACCTATTTTGACCAATTTATATATATATATATATATATATATATATATATATATTTATAAGCATACAATCTACATTTAAGTTATTTTCAAAAGCAAAATGCTTAAACCACTGTACGTGACAATATTTACATCATTTATGTTGACGACGTCTAAATTGAATTCAACATATAACCATTTTGTTATATACAGCCGCGCGCACGTTATCGAGAGAAAGCAAAAACTAGTAGTGTTATATAACCAATTTATTTTCAAAGAAAAAATAGCATTGAATATTCGTACAGTATTTACAAATCAACAGGCACAATTTTGTCTTTTTTTGTGAATTGCAAAATCAATTCAGGATTCGGATAAAAAATGATAATTAGCAAAATGGACGTGCGTTCAGAAACATGAATTCATGGAATCATATAAAAAATTATTAGGAAAAACATAAATTTTAGAAAGCCTAACTTTTCAAAAATCAAGAATTAATTTATAACCATACATGAAAAAAACATGAATTCTCAAACACAGAGTTCTGATACCACGTGTTAGTTTTACATAATATATCATGTTCATAAATTATAAAATAAGAACATGATGAAAGATTTTTGGAATACATGATTTTCATATACACAAAAGAGATAAAGACATACCTGATCTCGATGATAAGGCGTAACAATAGTCATCTTGTCAGAAATTGTAGTGGGGTAGTTTATCTCTGTAAGCATTTTTTACTTGATATGTATTCTGATAGAGAGAATGACATTAGGGTTAAAGGAGAGAGATGACCATTCCTAATATATATATATATATATATATATATATATATATATATATATATATATATATATATATATTCCATATATAACTCATAATCTGGTAAGTTCATCATATACCAAATCAAATCAATGATTAAGATTAAGTGTATCAGTAATTAATTGGGTCATATAACATTTAATGGGTAATATCAAGAATCTTAATATTATAATTATAATAAAATCCTTTTAATATTATAACTAATTCTTAATATTTCTAACAAAAGATTCTAAGTATAATAATTACGTGAGAAGAAATAAAGACATCTACAACATGGATTTTTTCACTCTTTTACCCTTCATTAATTAATTAATATCCATTTTGCCCCTTATGCAAAACTATCTATCAATCTGCCCCTCTTTAATCGATTAACTTGAAGATTTAATTGATTAAATGGTCAAAATTGGCAAAAATGGTTGATTTGAAGATTTAATCGATTAAATATCTCTTTTAATCGATTAAATATCCCTCGTAATTGATTTAATCGGTTAAAACTTATATTTAATCGATTAAATATCCCAGATGAGCGTGAAAGCATTGATTGAATGAGACAAACACGGTATTGGAGGTTATTTGAATTTTGAATTTATTGTAATAGGAGTTAATTGCGATTTGTATTTAATAGGAGCTGATTGTATCATATTAAATACAAAATGCAATCAGCTCCCATTAAATACAAAACGCAATTAACTCCTATTAAATACAAATCGCAATCTACTCCTATTACATTAAATTCAAATAATCTCTAATACACGAAAAATTGATTGAAGATTCTGCTAAGTATTTTTATGATGAATATGCAAGACGGGAAGGGTTTGTTGTTCGCCTTAATCGTTGTCATCGTTTCGAGGTTGACAATAAGATCACTTCGTGCCGTTTTTCATGTAATAGGCAAGGTTTTCACGTGAGAGGTAAAAATGGATCACTTCGCCTTGAAAACTGCTTTTGTTTATGGAGAAAATTTAACCTTTGTTGTCTGTTGGGAGATTTAATCGATTCACTTGAAGATTTAATCGATTAAATCTTCAAGTCAACCATTTTTGTCAGTTTTGACCATTTAATCGATTAAATCTTCAATGTAATCGATTAAAGAGGGACAGATTGGTTGATAGTTTTGAATAAGAGACAAAATAATTATTAATTAATCAATGAAGGGTAACATGGTCAAATAACCCTATAACAATATATATTTCATCTTCTTTCTATCGTTTGATTATTGTGAGAAAAGTAAAAGTGGAATTAATCACTATCGGTAAGTGATAAATTTGTATGTGTAGTTTTTTTTTTTTTTTCAATTTAAATGAAGTAAGCAAGAAACTAAGGGTGTGTTTCACCGTGTTCTGATTTTTTTGTTTTTAAAATTATTTTGTAAAATAATTATGGAAACAATTATTTTCTATATTTTTTTCTTTTTGAAAGTTAAAAACAAAAATAGAAAATAAAAACAACTCAAACATGTTCTCTAAATTTGATTCTAAAAAAAAATAGTTATAATTTTCAAAACATTTTTTATAAAACAAGTTTTATCAAATGTTTTATTTAATTTTTTTATTCCGGTTTGATTACAATCACTAATTTAAAAATTATATATTTTTTTCTCTCTTATCTCATCATCAATGAGTGGTTATGATCTAATAACATGATCACATGACCACTTTTCCACGTGAGAGGATCTATTCCGCTATCTTAATGTTAATATGTTTTTTCAAAAACATGCTCGTTTTGCTGCCTTATGAAGACTGATTTTTATTATTATAATATTTTAATTTTTTAAATGATAATCTTACTATCTTAGTCAAGACGCTGTAATGAGAAGTGAAGGGACCGAGGAAGCCACTTGTAAAATATTGTAAAGTTAGACTTAGGTGAGGTAAGGTGCACCTAAAACCTAAAGCCTTCAATCATTAGTATGTTGGAAGGTGTCCTTCGACTAGTAATATTTTTATATTTTTTAATACATTTTTTATTGTTAAATGAATTTTATATGAATTTTTATTAATTAAAAGTAAATTTAACTTATTCAATAATTTTTAAAAAAAATTATAAACATTTTTTTTTTTAATTTATGTAATTGAGTTTCTGCTGTGTATATGACTTTTTTTTTCTTTAGCAAGACTTAATTACACAGATTTCAAAAAACAGAAATTCATCACTAAACAAAGTAAACTAATCAAATAACCATTTCTCTTTTCTCATGTCACATGAAATATCATCTCTCATATCATAGATACAATAAATGGTAGGATCCATTACTTATTAAAAAAGAAGAAAAAACAAAAAGAACAGCACAATTTTCGATATCTATGAGAAAACTATCTCCTATTACGCGAGAAAATAATTTCCCACCAAAATAATCACAAAATCAACTCTGAACGTGCACTGTGCAATAATGTGTATGGATCGTGTGGTTAATGATAACTTCAAATACTTAACTTATCTTTTAGAATTATTTTTTTGTTATTCATTCTTCCTATCCTTTCTTCTATTTATTTTTGCTTATCACTATTTAATATTTGGGTTTTATAAAAGTTATGTTGTAGAAAAAGTGATTGTGTTATGTTATAGAAATTTGTTTTGTGTACCGTAGTTTTTTTTCTGGCTTCAAAAGATAGGCAAAATAATTTATCCCTTTTAATATACAGAAAAATATTTCTGCAGATAAGTTATCTGCATTTACTTCCAAAACGACGTCGTTTGTCATTTTGTGATTAAAAGATTATAATTATAAAGACTATAATAACCTTGAAATAAATTAAAATTACAAAAATATCATGATTTCCGCTCCAAAACGACGTCGTATTGGGTTTACTGCAGATAACTTATCTGCAGTGACTGCAAAAAAGAGAACCCTTTAATATATGTGATAATTTTAATAACAAATCTTGTTATGTATTATTTTATATGATCATATTATGTTAGAAGATCTAATCATAGACTATCACATAACCAGATATTAAATTACAGGTTAACAGAATGATAGGCGCGTAAAGTCACGCGCGTGAACCTTTTTTCTCTCTGCTTGTTCTTGGAGGTTTCTGGTAAAATTTTCGGTGATCGTTCTTTGAATCGGTGTTATGGAGGATGGCAAGGTTCAAGGTGCCCCTATGGATGAGGATGGTGGGAAGGGAGGAAGGGTTAGGCTGACGGATGAGGAGGAGCTTCTTCTCAGGAGTGGGAAGAAACCCAAAGGTGAAGCTGTGGAGGATCTGAATATGGATGATCAGATGGGGGAAAATAGTGAGGAAGGAGTGGATCTAACGCCTAAGGAGGTCGGGCGACCTGAGACGAAAGAGGTGAGTCAGGCCGGTGGATCTCGCTGTAAGACGGTGTCGTATAAGGATAAGCTCCTGAAATTGAATGGTGGGGAGGCGTCAGATTGTGAGGAAGAGGACTGGTTGACTAGGTAGAAGAGGGAAAAGGAAGAGGATGACCTTATGGAGGTGAATCCCCAGGTGACCTCGGGGGACCCTATTTGTCCGATCTACCATATTCCCAAAGCCCAACACAAGGAAGACTGTAAACAGTGGCGTAAAGCTTTGATCATCAAGCTATTGGGTAAGCGCATGGCAGCCAGATTTCTGATGGCAAGGCTCCAGAGACAATGGAATCTGGTGAGTTCCTATGAGCTAATAGACCTAGATAATGGTTTTCTGTTGTTGCATTTTCAAGATGATAATGATTATAGACATGTCCTGGAGGAGGGACCATGGATTGTGAATGACCACTATGTGGTAGTTCAAAGATGGAGGCCTTTCTTTGATCCATATGATGATCAAGTGAAAAAGATGCCTGTGTGGATCAGGATCCCTGGTCTGCCAATTGAGGTGTATTCAGTTCGCCATCTATGGAACATCGGGAACATTGTTGGAAGGACTCTCCAGGTTGATAGGAATTCCTTGCGTAAGAGTGACACAGGTGTTGGAGTGGTCACAGAAAGAGCTAGATTTGCTCGGATATGTGTGGAGGTTGATCTTAGGAGGAGTTTTCTCTCAAAGTTTCAAATAGGGGAAAAAACTTATCATGTAGGCTATGAAGGTCTACATTTAATTTGTTTTAAATGTGGGGTCTGTGGCCATAGAAAATATCAATGCCATTCTTTGTCCCAGAATGTGGACCAGGTGGGAGATGGGGGAGGGACTTCTGTTGTCAAGAACATCAGTACCAGTGGAGTTATGGAGATGAGCTCTAGTGAAGCTTTTGGTGATTGGATGGTTATCCAAAGACAGGTCAGGGGCAGGAAATTGAAGGCAGTTCCAGCTAAAGCCAGCCTTGATGTTAAAGAGGTAGGGGCTTCAGTTGATGATAAGATTAGTACTCCCACAGAGAAGTTGGATACAGGAGCAGGGGCTGCTGTTGTTACTCAGGTGAAGTCTGAGCAGATTCTTGAATCTGTTTCGAATCCAGTTGCTATGGAGGTGGATAATAAGGCAGGAGGAAGCAAGCAGAAGCCCTTGGTGGAGAGGGCTGAGCCTAATGTCTTAAGCAATCAGAGGAAAGGAAAGGGAGCAGAGTCTAAAGCTAAGAAAAATCTATCGAGGGAGGGCAAGGATAGAGGCAGATCCCCTTCTAGTCCTGTGCAGAAAAAAGGAGCTGAAAATAAACCTCCAGATGGATCTTGCAAACCCTCAAGCAGACTGAAGGAGGGTGGAAAACTTTTCTCTGGGTTTAAAGACAGATTTGAGGAAGTGTCTATCCTGGAGGCGAAAAAAGTTAAAGGAGCTAAAACTGGTGAGCAATCTGGTCCTTCCATTCAAGTTCAAACTGGTGAGCAGGGTATTGAGGTATCTACTCCATTTTTTGGAGTTTCTAAACCTTAACGCTTTCAGTTTGCTGTTAAGGATTCTGGTCCTTTGTATATTAGTTTTCTTTATGTCTGTGTGCATTTGGAATTGTAGAGGGGTTGGCAAGAAAGGTTTTGCTAACCTTGTTAGGGATTTAAAATCTCGTTTCAGAATTGATATTCTGGTGTTATTAGAAACTAGAGCTAATGGCTCGAAGGGGGATGGGATTATTAGGCATTTTGGCTTTTCTAGATTTTTTAAATAAGAGGTTGTTGGCTACTCTGGAGGTATCTGGGTCCTTTGGGAGGATAATGTTGTTCAGGTGGATATTCTGGTTGCTCATCATCAATTTGTGCATACTAGAGTAACTTACTTGGAAAACCTGAAAACAAAGGTCATCACCTTTGTGTATGGCAGCCCTAGAAGGCTTGAAAGGAGGTTATTGTGGGCTGAGTTGGAGAATATTAGTCATGGTAATCAGGAACCTTGGCTTCTGCTTGGTGACTTCAACTCTGTGCTTCATGCTTCTGAGAAGATTGGAGGTAGTGAGGTTTGCTGGAAGAGTATCTCTGAGATGCAGCAGTGTCTCTTAAGCTGTAAAGTCAATGACATGGGATTTAAGGGCCCTGATTTTACATGGAAAAGAGGGAAGCTTCATGAAAGAATTGATAGGGCTTGCTCCAATGAAGCTTGGAACATTCAGTGGCCTAGCAGAGTTATCTCCCACTTACTCTTTTTCAACTCTGATCATATGCCCTTATTTCTGGCTCAATGTGGCACTGCTAGACCCAGGGATAATTCCAGGACCTTTAAATTTATGGCTGCTTGGCTTACTGAACATGACTTTGGGGGTTTGGTGAAGAATAGTTGGCTCAAGAATAAAGATTGGGTTCATGCTAGGAATGATTTTGAGAAGGAAGCTAAAATCTGGCATCAGAATGTATTCAGAAGAAATATGCAACAGAAAAATAAAATCTATGCTAGGCTGAGAGGTCTGGATAGCTATATGCATGGTAGGTTTGACCATAGCCTGGAGCTGCTGCAGAAAAATTTATGGAAGGAGTTGTAGGATATTCTTGTTAAGGAGGAATTAACCTGGTTTCAAAGGGCTAGGTGCAATTGGCTCAAGTATGGTGACAAAAACACTAGGTTCTTCCATGCTTCAACTGTGATTAGAAGGAGGCATAATAAGATCTTAACTCTTAAAGATGATGCGGGTAACTGGGTTGCTGATCCTGATTCTTTGGTTCACATGGCTGTAAACTTCTTTCAGGATTTGTTCAAGGTTGAGAGCCCTGATGATGGCTTCTTTCCTATCCAGGGTATGTTCCCTAGATTATCTGAGTATGAGAAGAATCAGTTTGGGCTGGTTCCGAGCATTGAGGAAATAAGGAGGATTGTGTTTAAGATGGGGAAATTCAAAGCTCCAGGTCTGGATGGTCTTCATGCAATATTCCTGCAAAGCCAATGGAGTGTTGTTGGTGAATCTGTTTGTAACTTGGTTCAAGATTGTTTTCTGTCTCCTGAGAAGGTTAAGGAGATAAACAATACCTACATTTGTTTGATCCCCAAGAAAGAAAGTCCTGAAAACATGAAGAATTTTAGACCTATCAGTCTTTGTAATGTAGTCTATAAGATCATTACAAAGACTGTTTCCGACAGATTGATGGGTCTTATGCCTAAATTAATTGCTCCCAATCAAAGCAGTTTTATTCATGGGAGACAAAGTGTTGACAACATAGTGGTTGCTCAAGAAGTGATTCACTCTATGAGAAACATGAGAGGTAGAAAGGGCTGGATGATGATAAAAGTGGATCTTGAGAAAGCTTATGATAGACTTAGTTGGATCTTTGTGAGAGAGACTGTTAAGGATCTTGGTCTCCCTAGCTCTCTTTGTGACCTGATTCTTAGTTGTGTCTCCTCCACCACCTTCAACTTGCTTTGGAACGGAGTGGCTACTAAAGAGATAGTCCCTGAAAGAGGGATAAGACAGGGGGATCCTTTTTCCCCTTATTTGTTTGTTTTCTGTATGGAAAGGCTAGCTCATCTTATTCAAATGGCTGTGGATGTTAATGCTTGGAAGCCTATCCTTCTCAGAAAAGATGCCCCTCCTTTATCTCATCTTTTCTTTACGGATGATATTCTGTTTTGTGCTGAAGCTAGTCTTGATCAAGCTCACATAATTAATCAGGTCCTCAAGGTGTTCCATGAAGCTTCTGGGCAAAGAGTGAGTAGGGATAAGACAAGAGTCTTCTTTCGAAGAATGTTGGATTCAATAAGGCTAAAGAAATCAGTGATTGCTTAGGTATCTCTATGACTTATGATTTGGGGAGCTACTTGGGGATCCCTTTACATCACAGGAGAGTGACAAGAAATGCCTTCACTTATGTGCTTGAAAGAATGCATAAGAGACTGTCTTCCTGGAATCAAAGTTCTTTATCTTTTGCAGGAAGATCTACCCTGGCTAAGGCTGTTTTGGAAGCCTTTCCTGCTTATACTATGCAGTCTGTTAATGTGCCCATCAATGTCTGTAAAGAAGTTGAAAAGCTCACAAGAAGCTTTTTATGGGGATCTGACCAGAATCAAAGGAAGCCTCATCTGGTCAATTGGAACAGGGTGTGTCAACCCAAGAAGAGAGGGGGTTTGGGTCTTAGGGACCAGGTTAAAAGTAATAAGGCTTTCTCAATGAAGCTAGGCTTCGGTCTTATGAGTAAACCTGGGGATCTCTGGGTTCGTGTCTTAAAGTCCAAGTATAAAGTGGAGAGAGGGATAATGCCTAATATTGGCAGTTCCAGAAATGCTTCTAATACTTGGAAAGGAATTCAACAAGTTTGGGGTCAGGTTCAGGCTGGGTCTAGGATCAGCTTGGGAGATGGCAGGAACATTGATTTCTGGATGGATTCTTGGATTCCTGGGTATGACAAGTTAATGGATTGTGTGCAGGTTGATATTCCTAGAGAGGTGACTAATTGGAATGTGGCGGATTATGCCCTGGAGGAGGGAGGTTGGAACTGGGAGCTTTTGGAATTTGTTCTCCCGGATGAGCTGCTTTCTGTTATTGCTAATATCCTTGCTCCTAAGGCCTCTGATGGCAGAGACAAAGTTATATGGAATCACTCTTCTTCTGGTTTATTCACTGTCAGTTCAGCCTATGATTCTTTGTGTCCTAGTCAAAGCAATCAGGAATCTGAAGACTGGAGTTTTATTTGGAGATGGGAGGGACCCCAGAGAATTAAAGTCTTCTTGTGGTTGCTCTATGGTAATAAAATCCTCTCTAATCCTGAAAGGGTGAGAAGACATATGGCAGCCAATGCGAGCTGTCCTAGATGTCAACATGTGCTAGAAGATAGGGATCACTTATTCAGAAACTGTGTTTGGGCTAGGGAGGTTTGGAGACATTGGGTTAATTCCAATATGAATACCCAATTCTATAGGGGTAATTTTGATGACTGGATGAAGGTCAACCTCAGTAACAGGTCCCATAATTCTGATTGGGCCCTTTCCTTTTGGGTGATATGCTGGTACATGTGGAAGGATAGGAATAAGCTTATTTTTGAAGGTACAAGCCTTTCTCCTTATGATTTCTATCAATAGTTGGTTGTTCATATTTTGCAGATCAAGTCTGCTAATAAGTTGCTGATGGTTGCGGGGTTGAGCCTGGAACCAGTTAGGGAGGTTTGGGTCAATTGGAAACCCCCTCCAGAAGGTTGGTTAAAGATTAATGTGGATGGTTCTTGCAAAGATAATGGTACTAATTTAGCCTGTGGAGGAGTTGTTAGGGATAGTAGTGGTAATTGGATCACTGGCTTTGTTAAAAGGCTTGGCTTTGGGACGGTTGTGATGGCTGAGTTGTGGGGCATTTTGATTGGTCTGGAGTGGATTTGGAAGAATAACTGCAGGGATGCTATATTGGAAGGGGATTCTCTGGTGGCCATTGAGTTGATTAAGGATGGTTGTGTTGAATCCCATCCTTGTTTTTCTTTGGTGAATAGAGTTAAGAGTCTGTTGGAAGCTCACTGGTTTGTGAATATTATACACACTTATAGAGAAGGCAATCGCATTGCGGATTGGATGGCTAAATGTAGGGTTGATGATAGTTGAGATGTTCATTGGTTCTCTTCTCCTGTGGAAGGGTATAGAGATCTTGTTTTAGAGGATTGCAGGGGCATTTCGCCCAGTTTTACTGACTTGTAGTCGATTTTTGCTTTAATTTCCTTTGTACTCCAAAAAAAAAAGATCTAATCATTAATAAAAAAAAAATAAAGATGATGAAAGATAAAAGAAAAAAAAATGTTTATCAAAAAAAAAAATTGAAATATATGAAATGATAAAATTACCATATCGTTGAAATGACAAAATTACCATATCGTTGAATTTAATGATAAATTTCATATAAAAGGTCAAAATTTTATTTATGAATAAATAGGATCAACATAATGTGATAATATTAAATTTCATTCGAATGGTAATTTAATGATAAATTTTATATAAAAGGTCAAAATTTTATTAAATCTTTGTTTTTTTCTCCCACTCCAAAGTTGATTCTCCGAAAATTTTGTTTTTCCGGTCAAAACTCTTTAAAAGATAATTTCTTGTTGGGCTGTTTAGTATGAATATTGTTTTAGAAATTCTGAAAAAAGTGGGATGGGGTAAAACTAAAACTTTTTTCAATGTTTGGTATGAGAAAACTAAAAATATTACCAAGAATTTTTTTTCCCATCATTTCAATTTTAACTCTAGAATCTTAAACGAAAATACCATATGATACATGATATTTTTATTTTCCCATGAAATTAGTATAATTAACCCAATATTCTTGAAAAAAATTTGAACTTACCAAATACCTTTTTGTAGCTTACTTGGGAAGAAAATTTCCCACCATATTTTTGAATTTTGTTTTCTTGATAAAAAATATCAACTCTACCAAATGCCCGTAGGATATTGCACCCGGTCTATACTTTGGGCCGAAAAGTCCTTTAGAATCCCAATTATCCACATGGAATTTTTTTTGGCAGTTATTAAATATAAAAAAAATGTGAGTTTCTGCTTTCTTTTTTGGCTCCTTTTATTTTGTATAAGCCATTTTTGTACTTTCTCACTACTGATACTATATTATATTTAATATTTAATAATTTTAAAAAAATAAAATTAATCTTATAATATCTATTAATTTTGCAAAGAAATATAAGATGTAAATATTTACTATTATATATAATAGTAAAATTGAAAATTTCTTATACACTTAAGTGAGATTTATTCGGTATCTATTTTTAAAATATTTATTATATCAGTTTGATAAAATATCGATTAATTTTTTTATGAAATGTAATAAAATTTCAAATATTATAAACATGTGTCAAAATATCAGGTATCAGGGAGTGTTAAATATGACATTTTAAGTTTTCTGAAATGTCAGTGCAATGACAACCTAGAAATTTCTTTGAGTGGGTTGATGAACACTGGTGTCGTAACTGCATATAGAAGGATAGTTTGTTGAAACTTTATATGGTTTTGCTTATTGTACTTGTAATGGTGTTTGTCATGGCATTGTATATGGTGAAAAATGCTTGCTGACTTATATAAAATGCAGAATGCACAAAGTTGTAATGATGTAATGTTGAACCTTTTGTATAGTATTGAAGGTTTTTTGGACCTTGTTGTTTGTTTATTATGTAACATGTCTTTTATCAGTCATAACCGTGTAAGTAATAAGTTGAATTGGTGTTGTGATGTCTTTATTTATTTGGCTATGGAGTCAATATTAAGTTTTTCATTTTCCAGCTTTGAATCCTTTTGCAGGTACTTGAATAATGACCAATGGCCTTTGGAGGTTCAACGGAGATGCAAGATTTGGCAGCGTGAGTCACAAAAATCGTTTGTCTTAGACTTGAATTGAAATGTTACAGGAAATACAAAATGATTTTAGAACAATATTTGGCTTACTTGCCCCTCTTATTAATGATGATTTACCCCCTCTTCGAACCATCTTTTTCACCTTATTCATGGTTTATTTGCTTTTTGTAGGTAGATGTCAGGAATATTGTTCATATTTGTGGTCACTCAATGTAGCAAATTGTTGATAGCTTCTTTTAAGCAAACCACCCACATGACAGCATATTGGACACAAGGTAGTGAATTGTAATTATATTCTCGGTTGATGTACTTTCATTAAATTTAAACTATTCAGGGTTTAATTTGAATGGAAGTTGAATCAATATGCTTGTTGTCCACGTTAATATTTTTTACCGTCAACATACTATTTGGTTGTCTTATATCATACTGATGTTGTTGTTTAATTCATTTCTCAGGTGGAATACAATGGAAAAATAATGAGGTTAAAATTCGAGTGGAAAAGAGAAAGACCCCCAAATATATGCTTAAAAGTAGATATCCAGGCAAGTGGTTCTGTAGTCTTGAATTTGGAGGGCTTTAACGATGAATCAGATGAATTTTTGTTAGTTTTCTTTTCAAAGATGCCATTTCCCAGTTTTGAAAAGCTGTGGGGGGTTGATAGTGCCTTGAAAGAGATATTCCTGGCCACTCAAAGACCAGACATAGATTATACTAAAATCCTTTCACATCTTAAAGGGTTGAGCCTTGATAGCCTGTCCCACCTTAAATGGAGATAGTTAGTGCATTGCTGGATGCGGCTTTTTCTTAAAAATGTAGAAGCATTACTTGTTTGTTCATGTAATTGTTTGACAAACTTGACCCCATCCATTGTGTCTTTCTCCAATCTGATAGAGCTTAATGTAAATGATTGTTGTGGATTGAGATACTTGTTCACACCCTTAACTGCCAAAACATTTGGTGTACTGAAGAAGATGCATGTAGAAAACTGTGAATCAATAGAAGAAATAGTGGCTGATGAAGAAGCAGACCAAGGTGAAGAGGAAGAGAAAGATTACATCATACATGAACAACTTGAGATTTTGACTCTCAGCTCGTTACCAGAACTTCGAAGCTTTTACTCTGGGAGCTCCTCTTTGAAATGTGATTTTGAGATATTGGATGCTCGTTACTAGAACTTGAACAACTTGAGATTTTGACTTTCAGCTCGTTCCCATGACTTGTTGGTAAGTATTACATAATTGGCTTATTCCCATTGACATATGATATATTCTGATCAACTAACTTGGTCTCTATGTGCTCAATTTGCATCATCTCAGTGTTCTGCAGTGCACTATTTGGAAGATAAGCACAATAGAATAATTATATTGGCTCTACATATTGAGAAAGACTCAGTGCAATAACTGATTGAGAAAGCTCATTTCATCATCTAACATTGGTCATTTGTTTCTGCCCTCTACATATTGTAAGAATTTGGAATGTTAAATCAAGATATATTGTACTTCCAATATTTTCGTCTTATCTGATTACCTCACTTTTGTTAATAATTTGCTCTAGGAAATGACTATCTGGTGAGAGAAGCTTATTGTAATTGTATTCACCCATTGTAGCCTTGAAAATTAGTTGTCTTGTTTTTCAAGCAGCAACAGTGCAGAAAAAGCAAAAGGTTTGTGAAGTTATTTTTCCTGCATTTATAATGGATTCAGTTTGATTTAGCATGGATAGAAACTCATGATTGTCAAAACCAGAACTATAAGCTTATGCTAGCTAAGATATCCCGGTGCTTTCTATTTTTCAGGTCATCAAACAAATTCGAAAATTATAAGAGGTCAATGAAAGCCACAATGTGAAAAAGTTAGAGCAAAAGTACATGCAAATAGTGACTAAGGTTGGTTTCCAAATTTTGTTTATGGGGTTCGTAAAGTATGATAATGTTGTCAGGAATCTGAAGATAGCCTTTTCCATGGCCCATTAATTTTAACAAATGGAATTTCATTAATCTTATTTTCAACATAGTTTGATCTTTGGCTCTTCCACATATTGTGTGATGCATTTGGAGTCTGGCTGACATGTATCATGTTCCAAGATCAAGAGTTGGCAACATGTAACCAATATTGCAAAATAAAATGGCCAATTAGATATAGCTCTAAATTATGTCTTTGTATTTTAAATTCACTTTGTTCCCTTGATTTGGGTGAGTGTAATTTGATATAGTACCATTTTTCAGGGCAACTATCATGAGGTACCAAAATGGAAGAGAAGTGCATTGTTGTGTTGTGATTGAGTGTAACTTTACAAGGAAAGCTTTTGTATGCCTTTGCTTCTCCAAGAGATGATTCAATGTCTAGGAATGCATAAAAAAGCATTGTGGAGAAGAGGAAAATGGAGATGATGGAAGTTTTTTTATATGACCAGAATCGTCTATTGTTTAGAAAAAAAAGGACTTGTTTGGAGGGAAGAGGCCAATCTCCATTCCATCCAATTTACAAAATTCTGTTACATATCGTAGTGAAAGAATGCGTACTTAATGGTAGTGTTCTAAGTATATTGTAATTCACTTGGTGTTTTGTACAACACTCTATACGTTAGGCAAATGATATGCTGTTTTGTAAGATTCTCAATGTGAAAAGATATCATCGTGTAAAATACTGTTGACACATAATGAATTCATAAATTGGATTGGCAGTGAAGACTCTATACATATGTTATGTTCTATTGCAAAGCTTTTGAATACCTGTTAATATGAGGATCCACATTCCGTTTCATGTGCTCTCTAAGTACTTGCACATTTGGGCATATGGATCCCATGGGCTACTATGTTGTTAGGACATCAGAAATATGAAGAAAGAACTACTTTGACTGCATCACAACGGTTATACCTGCCCATCCAGCATAATCGTTGGCCATTAAATGAAAATTCAAACAACATTACAAGTCTTAGAAACAAAATATGAATAGGTGCCCACAGAAATAATTCATATAAGGCAAGTTCATTGAACAATTTTATGACAAAACAAATGACATGCAGAATGCACCTTATGAGACGGGGTTTATGTACGCAGACAGTGAATTCCAAGTATACCTATTGTCAATTGGTCAAACAACCACAATTCATATGAATTCCAAGTATATGTCAATGCACCACAATGAAGAGTCAATATCATAAATCAGATTCATATAGTTCAATTAAAGAGCATACGTGGATTAACTTGTCCTGTCATGCAACAAAAGCGTGAATTCATACCAACTGAGAAGAAACTTGTATAACCACCTCCCCAAAAAATTCATGAACAATTGATTAACATAATATCAGTACCAACATTAACTTTACCATACGGAAAACCATGTAGACATAGTCCTCAAAAATAATGTACACAGTCACCATAAACAACCATGTATATCTATATGCTTCCAGAAAGTGTAGTTATGAAATATTGAAGAGATATACTTCCAAAAAGATTAACTTCATCATAACTTTGCTATGTACACCTACTCATGAAAAACCCAGAAAAAAAAGTCACTAGAAACACCCATATATCTCCAAAGGGTTCCAAAAAAGTGCAGTTCTAAATTACCGAGCATTTTCTAACAACGATGCCACAACCAAGATTCTCTCCTCATAAGATCCACTCATGAAAATGTCCATTAAATCTGAATCCTTCCCCATTATCATAGCAACCTTCACCCTTTGAGGTGTACTTAAACCTTCAAAAAAATTTAATTCCTCAGGAATTGACCTCCTTAGCTCATTTTCCTCTGCCTTATGTTTGAAACACGAAACCAAGTTGGCAATTTTGTAACCAGTTTTTGTGTGAGACTGTGTCATTTTGTCCAATGCATCAGAAACCACTCCAGTTACTGCATCCTCACTCCTTGCACGTTTCTTGCCCCTTTTTGGCAACAGAAGTAGATGCCAAAGAATGACCCACACCTTCAGCAGTTGCCGGGTCTATAACTGGAACATAATTTTGTGTTCGTGTAGTGTCCTCCATTGCTTCATAGAAATAATTTGCAATATTCCCACTCTCATCAAACACAGCAAGCCTCTTTTTCCATTTCTTGGACAGCATCTTCAGGGCCTTCTGAACCTTTTCCGGTAGCTACATCCTTGCCAAAGATTGATGCTAATTCATCAAAGAACGGGAATAGCTTTTTATAAAGGCTTTGGCATTTGGATGGGTCTGCAAAGTAATAATATAGTTAATATTAGTACAATTATGAAGTATACAAATTAAATAAAATAACCGAATTGAAGACATAATGTAACTCATTATTTTACCTTTACCCATTCATTGTATATTTCTTTATCCACGTCTATCATCTTGTGTTTTTCGTTCCAGCCGAAACCACTCCCACCTGTAGGGCCTGTCATTTCGCAAATTGCATTGTAGTATTTTTTTTATATGCTTAATTCTGGATGTTATATGAGGGGACCCTTTCAATAAACAGCCGAGGATCTTCGTGTGCATCATCTTCTCTAAATGAGTGGCAAAGCTCGGTCTAAATCCATTATCTCCTTTCCAAGCTAAACCGATTTCAAGAAGACACTCCACAAGTATCTTATCCTCTTGTGTTGTCCACGTGTGATTACTACGTTTCTTCGATTGTTGACTAACCTCGGCCATCTATGCAATGTGAGAGGTTATTATATCACAAATGTGGGAGGTTGACTAACCTCAACCATCTATGCAATGGGGAAACAATAATATAAAATATGAGAGGTTATTATATCACAAAAATCATAAACCAAACAGATTAATGAGTTGACCATCATGCCACAAATTGTATATTAGTTACTATTACATGAAACAACAAGACAATAAATATACTTTGTCCAACTTAATACTATTAAAGAAAATAGCAACACACAAATATCTTAACATAGAATCCAAAATCAAATATGTCTTCTCCACGTGTTAAACATTTGATGCGCTATTTCATCCCTTTGCAGTGTCCAAGCATTAGATGACTCTACACGAGTTATCATAACGTTATCTTCGAAATCATCGTGGGGCACTTCGATGTCCACTGCATCATGTTCTATAGGGTCAATGACCATTTCTCTCCTTATATGGTTATGAAGCAAGCAACACGCAGTTATAATCCGGCATTATTTTTTAACCGAATAAAAAGATTTCCCTCTTAAAATAGACCAACATCCTGAAACATCGTTCTATTACATTCCTAGCAGACGAGTGTTTCATATTAAGAAATTCTTGCAGTGTTGTTGGTTATGCCCCATGTCTCCACTCACTCAGATGGTATCTTTGCCCTCTGTAAGGTGCCAGGTATCCTAAGGTGCCAGGTATCCTTTCCCATTCATGTAACCAACATCACACAAATAATAGTACCCTAAAAAAAAGAATAACCATGACTTTATAAATATTTTAAACATATTTGGTAAATCAACCATATATATTCTAATGAAGTTGAGATTATAGTGAACTACCTTTTGGCACCCTTAATTCATTCGCACGGGATATAGCATCTCTGAGTACCCTTGAATCTGCAGCTGATCCCTCCCAACCAGGCAATACATAAATAAATTGAGCATCTTGAATATAACAATATGTACACTGCTATGTTACCTTGAACTATTTCCACCTGTCATCGGTAGGATTTTCAAGCACTGGCTCGGGTCGTTTAAGTATAATTGTATGACATCGTAACAACAACTACAAAACCTTGGCAAACTATCTACTTATTGTTTCACCAGACCTCAGGAATTGTCTTTTAATTACCCTATTCTTGACATCATGAGCCAAAAAATGTAGAAATATTGCGACGAGCTCTTCCACACCCATGTACTTTGTTGGAAGGAGCCCCCAAACACCTTTAAGTAATTCACACAATTTATAAAAACACGTCCTATCCATCCTTGTATTCTCAATGCAGGTTGTTTCACTAATGTAAACTATTCTATGGAAATTGATAGTCCTAAACGTTGCCCATCTATAATAATCCCATGTAACTCTCCTCCTAGCATTTCTCCTTTTTTTGAGATGGACTAATAACAAAGCACATATAGCAATAAACATCGTACTCAGTTCATACAAACTTTCCAAATGAGCAATGTCAACTACAATGACACAACACTCTATTTCATCCATCTTTGTCAATGGCAATTTCAGTCACTGCAAGCTACAAATAGCCACATCAAAATTTTTGATTCAGCACACACAAATTGCTGAGTCCGAAGGACAAAAAAAATACGATGACGCTAAAAAAGATCAAGGAACATTTATCGGCAACTAATTTCAACTTACTAAATTACTAAAACCAATTACAACAGTTCTTCATTTAGAGCACGCGTTGAGAGTAGTTAATTCTTTGATTACAATAACCGATCACAAAAATCTATTTAAATCGACTTTCATAATTCAGCTCACCATTTATGACTATGAAGATAGTAAAAAACAAACACATTGAACCATCATTCACATGATAGTAGCACAAGAGTTAAAACTCTTCAACAGAATTATATAAATTTTTAATTACATGCCCAATGAATTTTTAGGTGGACAGACAGTGTTAAATACACGCGGGTTCCATGAGTATCAAGGTTAAGTTCCATACATCAACATCAACATCAACATCACCTTTATCCCAAATTAATTGGGGTCGGTGGTAGATGAACCCACATGAAAGATATAGAATTGTTGAAAAAAAAATAATAAAAATATAAATAAAAATAAAAATAAAAAAAAATAATAAAAAAATAAAAATAAAAATAAAATAAAATAAAAATAAAAAAATAATAATGATACTAGAAATATGTATATATATATATATATGTATATATAAATAAATAAAAGTGAAAAAGAAAGGGACAAGAAGAAGTGGGGGAAATGAAGGGGAAAAGGACTAAAAAGGGACCAACTGGAACATAGGAATAACCACGGGTCTAACCCTCCACCATACTTATAGCTTTTCTCCATTCCGTTCTAAGACATACCGTCCGCCAATCTATATCCCACTCCATTAAATCTTGTTTTACTACCTTCCCCCAAGTAAGTTTCGGCCGACCTCTGCCTCTTTTTGTGTTGAGCTCTTGGTAACAAATTTCTGTTCTTACAGGAGCATCCAGGGGCCTTCTCATCACGTGCCCAAACCACCTCAATCTATGTTCTCTCATCTTCTCGGCAACCGGTACTACTCCGACCTTTCGTCGAATATCTTCATTTCTTATCTTATCCATCTTTGTGTAACCACACATCCACCTTAACATCCTCATCTCTGCTACTCCCATCTTATGCTCATGTTGCCTATGTGCTGGCCAGCATTCCGCTCCATATAGCATTGCCGGTCTTACTGCCGTTTTATAAAATTTTCCTTTTAACTTAAGGGGGATTTTGCGGTCACACAAAAACCCAGATGCACTGCGCCATTTCATCCACCCTGCTCTGATTCTATGATTAACATACCTAAGATAAAAACTACAGCTGTCAAAACAAGCCACCCCGGCCAGTTAGGCCCTCGCCCGCGCGGGCCAGGGCCAAAAAGCCCACAAGGCCAAACAGCCCACATATTAACCAGCCCACACGGGCCAAAAATTCATATAACCCAACGGGTTAGGGCCAGGCCGCGGGCCACATTAAAAAATATTCTGCATTTTTTTAGCTTCATACATCTCCACTTTAAGGTGTGCACAACAAGATTTCGATAGTCTTCTCTGTATTTTTTGGCCCATTAAAAAATGTTCTGGGTATTTCCAAAAGGCAGCTGAGTTAGAAATTGAAGCTTATCCATTGTTGGATGAACTAACATCTAAAATCAGTACTCTAAATTTGGAACGTGCTTGCCGGTTAAAAAGCAGACTTGTTGCGGGTTCGTATCCACTTCCCAAAGACAAAACAAAAAACCAATTAAATAAACTTAAAAAAAAAGTAATCCCAGAGACACAAAAAATCCCAATCCCCCACACAGCCAAGCCAATGCTTCATACTGACTTCAAAATAAAAAATTAAGAACTATTACGTGTCCATTCATATTATCCATAAACTAAAATTTCCATAAACTAAAATTTCCATAGGAAAGAAAAAAGACACACCACGGCAAGCAAGCTAGGTTCACCTTTCCATAGGAAAAAAAAAAAAGAGTAGGTACCTTTCCGACAGTATCAACAATACGATCTATACAGGGTTATAGAGAGGTTCAACAGAGCCAGGTTTAGCAACTTTCAAAGGAGATTTCTTTCAAAGAATTGGGTTCACAGACAAATGAAACACTGATCTTGTATATTAATTTCACCCTGGAAAGACAACCAAGAGATATTCAGTTACAATTGACATACATAGAACAATAAGCAAAAACCCCAAATCTTAAATTCAAGTTCTGATCAAATTGCCCTTCTACTCAAAATTGATTTTTTTTCCGAGGGGGCTATCATATCAATCTTACTCATAAGCTAAAAGCAAAAGAAACCATATTTCGTATCAATTAAGATGGAGTGATTAGAATTTCAGTTAAAAAAACAAAGGAAAAAACATAACAGGTGGAGAATCATGACAGAAAAATGAATAAGAGATAGCAGAAACCGACATCAAAAGTTAAGCATTAGATGAAGATTAATGAGTGAGAGAGAGAGAGAGAGAGAGAATAGAATTGTAGAAAGAGAACGGTATGTAATCGAAAGTGCATTACCAATCAAGAGAAAAACCAATGCTAGAGCTCGACACTTTACCAATTCAAAAAGTGGTGATCGTTCCCTTGGTTGATGCTTCTCTTGTAAGGTCCTATAGCATGAAGGTTCACTGGCTCAATAGAAGTGAAGAAAATCCATATACGTATAGGTAGCCTTATTCTTGTATCTTTGCACGGAGGCTATTTCTTGGATTCATAAAGAGTAACCATGACCTCTTGGTCACAAAGGAAAAGCTTTAAGTGCACCAAAATTCAAATGATAAAAAAAAAGTTATAGAAAACACTAATTTGCTTGTATTTAGTAATGTTACTGAATATGTATGCAAATGAATATCAGAACTAGGAATACTACTTTTATTCAATATAGAAGGACATGAAGGATAAAGTTTCATAGCTGCAAAAAATCAAAATTTCAGTTTATGCTAAAAAATGAGCACAACTTGAAACACAACACCACCAAAATTTGTGGTATCCTTGGCCAACAACATGAAATTTTCAAAATTTCAGGTAACTTGTAAAAATTTTGAATACTGGAAGAAACATCTTTCCAAGAAACAACATACATCACTTCATTCCAGAACAACTTTTGCACCAAGAGCTTTCATTTTCTCTATTATCTGTTCTCCTTCTTCCTTTGAAACACCTTTCTTAATAATAGAAGGTGTTTTTTCGACCAAATCCTTTGCCTCCTTCAAACCTAAATCAGTAAAACCACGAACCTCCTTGATGACTTTAATTTTCGAAGCCGCTTCATAGGACTCCAGTTTCAATTCAAATACAGTTTTTTCTGGCTTTTGCTCCTCCTTGGCTGCTGCTGGTGCTTTTGTTGCCATTCCGGCCAAACTCGCAGCTCCGGGTTTCATAAACCCCACGTTAGGCAACTCCTTAATCCCCATTTTCTTCATCAGAATGAGACCCAATTCGGCAGCTTCGGCTAGCGTAAGAGATGCCATTTCATCAACAAGCCTGAAAACTCTTTCTGATGGAGGGCTATGGTGCTCAGTAGGATCAAATGTTGCAGGATCAAAATCAGCTGGGAGACTTCTTTGGTCGATTTCCACTTCCTCGACATCCTCCTCCTCCTCTTTCCTTGCAGCTTGACCAAGATTTCTTGAAAATACTTTTACATTACTAGCATTAAGCCCTACCAAGGTTCGATGAAAAGGTTGTCTATATAAACCATTCGGTAAATAATGCCTTATTCTTAAAAGTAAGTTCATTCTTGGCTTGTAAGGTTGCTATATCTCAGAATGGAAAATCAGTCCAGTATAACACACATTGTAAACTCCTATTCCAGTAAATAAAAGCCTGAAACCAGAACAAAACAAAACATTTTGTTTAAATATCATCATCCAAAGCTTGTTGAAATATTGTTATCTTATATGAATCAAACTTTCAACTAACATCATTAGAAAACCAGCAAAATCAAATACTACAATGGCAGAATCGGAAAGAAAAAGTTGTGCAAGAGTCCTGAAAATTGCATGTTTGTCTAAAGTAAATTACTAAATTTTAAAGAAAGATGGACCCAACACTATGCATATTCTCATGTCATGGATGATTTCATAGAAATAAACAGTTCTTGAAGAATTCAGAAACCACTCGAAGTCAAAGCTTAACAAAATGGAAATATAAGAATGAGGAACAGACAGGAAACGCAAGAAATCACAAATTAAACAACAAATTAATCCCCTAAGCATAACTGCCAAACCTTATATAAGCCAAGCAAAAGTCAACACTTCCATGCATCCTTCATCATAACCCCACAACAATGAACAGGCACACCAAAAATAAGTTCTCAGACCAAAAATAAGTTCTAATACCAAAAATAAAATGTATGACATGTACACCAAGTTATGAAACTCAACAAACAAGAAGTTAACAGAATAATACAAAGAATAAATAAATAAATAAAAGTTCAAGAGTTTTGCCACTGAAACAGAACATTAAACTTCGAAAACATCAAATCATCATTCCAAGGGAACCACTTGCAGTGTCAGCTATACCAAATCCACAAAATCAAAGAAAAATTCAAAGAAGCCTTAAAGTTACTCGATAGAACAATTTAAATTGATAAAAAAAAAGACCCAGCTGAAATTTCAAAGTTAAAGGGCAAACACCCAATGATAACATATGAAGCAAGCAGAAAAATCCTAAGAAAAACATATGAAGCCATTGAGGAGAAAAAAAACTTGTGAGCGGAAACCGTACCTTTGTAAAGAAGAAGAAGAAAAACTAGTTGAAGCAAGAAGAAATCAGAAGAGAAGAAGAGAGTCGAACAAACTTTGTGAAGAAGAAGTAAGAGAAGAAGAAGAAGAAAAAAATGGTTGGTGGAGAAGAAGATCGACGACAAAGAGAAATTAGGTTTTGATAACGGGCTGGCCCGCGGTTGACCCTTCTCCCAAAAGAACGAGGGCCAAAAATATTGGGCCGAAAAATAAACCTACTATATGAGGGCTAAAAATCGGGAGGGCTGAAAATGAGGGCTCAAGGGGTGGCCCATGGGGTTAGGGCCTTTTTGACAGCTCTAATAAAAACAACAAAGTTCACACAAGAATTTCCTAATAAGAGCTATTGTGCCTGATAACTAAACAGGAGTCCAGTCCTTGTTCTCCATAGTTGCACAATATTGAAGGCATTGAAATTCTGTTCATGTCTTCGTTACTGACACAATGCTTGCATAACAAATTTATTTTGGCCTATGTAGTCTGGTAGAACCATAACTCGAACGGATGACTACGTTTTTTTTATATAAAAATATATTCATGACTTATGGACGAGAAAAACCACAAACGTAAAGAAGGATAAGGAATCCTCCACTTTACAATTGAATAAAACAGAAAACAACTAAGACAGATGAAATGGAGCAAAGCTGCCCACTCCCCAAATTATATGTGTTAGTGAAATACCATACATCAACGGCTGTTGAACGTAGACAAACATCCATTTCAGCTGAATCTTCCAACTTCATGGCAACACTACTTTTGAGATTAATTCATTAACTACGTCAATGCCATATGCACAGCTCACGTGATAAACCACAGGAATTTTATGAATACTTCTCAAAGTCAGATGCTCAAACAAAATACATTGCAAAAACCAAATGTAATATTTATACTTATTGAACCAAAAAAATATACAAGTCAAAGCACAAAGCTACCAACTAAGTCTACATCCATTCTCCATATCAATGTAGTCATGCTACTTCCTTCATAACAACAAATACACATTGAACCTTTTCTCGATACGAAGGTTAATATATAACTTAAAATACGTACGTCTATTTTAATATATAAAAAATATGGTTCAGGTCTATCGGTTCCACTACAAAATGGCTCATCCACTTCACATATACATGCCTTAAATAAATTTATGTTTCAACTAAGAACTCACTACAACTACCTACTCTTGCTTCTTTATGACCGTAACCCATATGTATTTTGTTCTTATTTTGACAAAGAATTGCACACAATGTTTGTGGAACAATCTTCCCATTTAGAGATCCAATAAATTTGCAAAAGAATTTTTTTGTTTTTGTAATGAACTGATAGAAATTTAGAAAATAACAAATTTAATAAATATAAAAAAAAATCTTTGTTGGTTTAAACAAAAAAAAAACAAGTCATTGAAGATTCACCATCAAACTTTCGGACATACCCATAGAATAGTACAGAGGTAGAGGTCGAATGTTAAAAAGCATGCAACAAGTGAACAAAAATCAACAATAAGTAAGGATCTCTACATGCATGTGCAAAGGCAGTAGCTACAGACATTTTCAGGCAAAACGCATGAACATCTGTAAACAGCAGTCCGACCATGAGAGACACATATAGATTAAGAAGAAGAAATACATCGTACCTGAAAGAAACAAAAAGGGAATGTTTTACAGAGATGTGAATCTTGAATGCTAACTACGCTTGTCGTCTTCGTTACACTTGTGAAGTGAGAACTCAGGTCAGCAATAAAAATAATGAGAAAAAATCAGCTAGCGGTAAGGAAAGAGAGAGCTTCCTTAACCAAACCCTAAACCGACTTCGTCAAGAGGTAGTTGACGATGAGCATACCATTTTTGAGCTTCGAAATTGGGCCACGACAAATACCTTTCTCCACACCTAAACTAGACTCACCAACTGAGGTTTGATAAATGTACTTTGATGCAGGGCATTTTTGTCACAGCAAAATGTCAAGGATTTTCCACCGATGGGAAAAAAAAAGTAACCACCCCTACCATGACAAAATTTTCCAACCCATTCACGTACAAAAGAAAAACACGGTCAGCTTTTTTTCACATATACCTTTTTCCGAATCCTCCAAACATGGGCATATTATTTTTCCTATCTTATTTCGAGGAGAGTGACCATTTTATTGTTTGCAAAAAAATTAAAAGAATCTGACACACCAACAGTAAATTTTACCAAAATATCACGTGACATAATTTGCTACACAGTATAGTGAATTATGCATGTAAATAATTCGCTACACAGTATAACGAAATATGCCACGTCAGAACCAAAATGTGTCATGTGTCAAAATTGATGAAATTCGCTATACTGACATTTTTTGGTTCGGAGCATCCTGACGTGAGATATTTCGCTATACTATGTAGCGAATTACTTGCATACATAATTCGCTACGCTGTGTAGCGAATTATGTTGCATGACATTTTTTATAAAATTTACTGTTGGCGTGGCAGTCTGATAATTTTTTTGTCCAAATGTGACACATCCCCCTATTTTCCTGGACAATTTTTTTTGCCCCCTATCAAACGGCCCATAACATTTGCTAAGTTTGCCCACGTTCAAGAAACCTATACCCTAACCCTGTGACTTAATAAAAATATATGAATTATGTGTTTTTTTTTCTCTCACTCTTCTCTTTGTATCTCTTATCATATGAACCTCTTAAGAGATATAGAGATCTATAATTTAATTTAGAAGGAGACCGAGAACACAAGAAATTATGCTTGGTAGGAACATGGGATTGTAATCGTGTAATAGGATGCTTGTTAGTTGTGTCGATTCAGGTTGTTGGGTGGGTTGTTAGAAGAGTCTGTTAGTTTCTGTTGGGAAGCTATAAATAGGGAAGTGAAAGGGGAAATGGGTATGAAATTTGTATTCTCCATTTTACTGAATAAAAAGTTCCATTTTCTCTCTGTTCTGATATAAAATCCTATAAAAGATATAGAAACATTAAATCCATTAAAAAAAAGAAAACATTTTTTCAATAAAATAAAGAGCGGTATTTCACAGCTTCTCTGCTGCTGCAAAAGCTTGAACAATGGCGGCGCTGCTTGGGCACGTTTTGAAGACCCAAAAGCATTCATTTCTTCGCAACATCAACAGAAGCTTTGACACTATCTTCTTGTCTTCTGTGCATGAAAAACCTTTCATTCTCACAACTTTGTCTCAAGGTACTTGCATTCTCTCTCACCATCACAACAGATCGTACTTCATGATTTTGGGTCTTAACACACCGGTTCCTCTCTCTTTCTTCGTGGGGTTTTGAAAAAGTTCATAACTTTGAAGACAAATAATACTAAACTTAAAAAAAAAAAAGGCTAAAATGATCGCCTTTGCTAGAACTAGAACTAGAACTAGTCTTATTTTGCAGGGGTGTGTGTGTTGATGCATGCATCTTTCATTTAGATACTACAGTGAATTAAGACTCAGAAGGAGCAAAAATGAAAGTTTGTTGAATTTCTTCATGCAGTGAGATTGCTGGGAAATGCCGTAGAAGCTGTTTGTGGATTTGATGAGATGGTTGAAGGGAACCAGAGGAAGTATTACATGGTTGGTGGTAAGGGAGGTGTTGGTAAAACAAGCTGTGCTGCTTCACTTGCAGTTAAATTTGCAAATCATGGCCACCCCACTATGGTGGTTTCAACTGATCCTGCTCACTCCTTAAGTGACTCTTTTTCCCAGGTACCTAATGTACCATGAAATTTTTTATGAGTTGAAGCTTTTATATGTTTTTAAGAACTTCCTCTTTAGTAGTTCTGCAATGCAATCTGGATAAAACTTCAGAGAGGTAATGCTACAGTTCCATTAGGATTTGACAGGGGGCAGGCTTGTTCAGATTGAAGGAGTGAATTCTCCGTTGTTTGCTCTTGAGGTAATCATGTTGATTAAACAGAACAAAACATTCCAAATTCAATATTGCTTGGATTTGTCTATTGCAAAACTGCCATGTCACTCTGTGTTGAACCTTTTCATTGTTGATAGATAAACCCTGAGAAATCTGTGGAAGAGTTACATGCGAAAAGTCAGAAACTTGGCGGTGGGGGCATTAAGACTTTAATGGAAAGCATGGGACTTGGAATGATTGCTGGCCAGGTGGTTTGTGCATTTAGTTATGAATGTTGCTTGATGTAATTGTTTATGACTTGGTTATATATAATACCAATGATCTTTTTATAATATTCAGTTCTAATCTTTGTTTGGGGCTCATGATTTGCTTTATTATATGATTAACCTGCAAATAATCACTTAATGAAAGTAGTACATACTTAGCTAAATGTAGTCCCCATTAGGATCAAAGGAAAACTGTAGTCAGTTACTATTGACAATTGCTAAAGACACAAATTAGAAATTGCTAGAACATTGAAGAAAAACTCTGAAGTTTTAGACATTCTCTTAGAAGTTTGGTATTAAGAACTGCATTGTCTGTGTGGTGATACAAGTAAGCAAACTCTTAATATTTTTTAATCCGTTTGATTCGATGTTTGTTCTTGTCTATGTCAGGATGTGAGTCTACGTTAAATGCTATTATAACATTTCTTTTCTCTTGTTTAATGAAATTGCCATAGTTAGGGGAACTCAAGCTGGAAGAGCTGTTTCATACTCCTCCACCCGGAACAGATGAAATCATTGCAATTTCTAAGGCATGCTTTTCTTTTCTTTTCTTTTCTTTATTTATTTTATTTTTTTTTTAACATCCGAACGATGCGGATATTAAACATACATGAAGATGTGCTCTGCTTCTGTTTCCTAATTATGCTGCTTTGATCCAGGTGATGCAATTTCTTGAGTCACAAGAATATAACATGTTCAATCGGATAGTTTTTGATACAGCACCAACAGTACGTAAAAATTATTGGTTCATTTATGATGTATTTAGAAAAAAAATGATTATTTCAATCTCTTAATTTCATTTATAGGGTCATACACTTCGGTTACTGTCACTGCCTGACTTCTTGGATGGATCTCTAAGCAAAATAATAAAGGTATAATCCATGTGCATATTAAACTTTATCTAAATGTATATAGTATCTAGGGCTTGGTCATCTATACTGGAATTTTACTAACAAAATCAATTACATTATCCAGTTGAAGGCAAAATTGGGTTCAGCCTTCAAGTCTTTAATTGGAAAAGAAGAACCTCAAAGTGATGCTGTAAGCTATTATATTGTTATTATATGATTTTCCCCCTTTTGAAATTCTAATGTTTGAGCCTGCAGTCAGACAACCTTGAAAAAATTAAGGAGAGGGTAGCAAAAGTACGGGACCTTTTCCATGATTCAGACACTACCGAATTCATAATAGTGACGATCCCTACGGTATGTTAAGCTTCTGTTTTGCAAGACAGACTGAAAACTGAAATTCCAAAGTTGAAAACAAAATATTTAGCAATTGGCATTCATTTGTGCCAAGTTTCTGGAGTTGGTTCTTCATTCTAGGGTCACAAACTCAAAAGTGTAATTTACTGATTTATTTTATGTATAATAAAATTTGATCCCATAATAAGTAGTTTTGAATTTGTCATATTTTCGCATCTTTTTACAAATGGAAGCCTTTTTAGTTAATTTTAAATAATATCTTAAGGGGTTGAACAACTCAAACTTAGAAATGAATTTATTTTCAAAGAAGATAGAGGAGTCCTTGTGAACTAGAGAAATCTTAATGAGCAGTCCATGTTATATCATAGACAACTAAACTAATCATATGCTTTGAAAAATGTTGATCACGCAAATGTCAGTGATTACTTTTTATTTTTGTAGGTTCTGCATTCAACAAAACCATTTGCTTTGGCCTACATGCATATTCATACATAAATGTTTTGCATAAAGGCCTTGTGTTGATGTCGTACTAGCTGAACATCATGAGCTAGAACTATGTTAATTCTGGTAATCAAGCATGCTTTAGAACATAGCAGCATTTTATGGGATGCATGTGGATTCAACCATAATTCCTCAAGCAGAGTCATTCAAATGAACTTTGTTACTTATCCTCAATATGATTGCATTATACTTTTTGTCTGCATAACATTTTCTTTTTTCCTTTCTAACCTTTGTTTTACTTTTATCTATATACAATTTGCGCTGCAACCACTTTGTGATTGATTGATTATAACCTATCCAAGGTTATGGCTATCAATGAATCCTCAAGGTTACATGCATCCTTGAAGAAAGAAAGAATTACTGTCAAAAGACTTGTCGTTAATCAGGTCTTGCCTCCCACATCAGACTGCAAGTTTTGTTCAATGAAAAGGAAGGTAATCTGAAATTATCCTTCCATGTTTCTATCTATGTGTATTAATTCATCGTCATGCTTGTATATAATGGGGTTTTCACATTTATTATTGGTCAAACTTGGTGAGAATTTTATACATCTTTTTTCTATGAGAACATTGAAATTTGTGTAGGTTTAATAAGCAGTAAATAATAGGATTGCAGATTTTAAATAAACACAGGACATGATGCATGAAAAAGATGGAATCAAAGTTAAATTTATGCTGGGAATATGTCTTAGCAATTTGGACCTAAGTTCTTGCTATATTAACTGTACAAGCAAACTGTTATGATGATGATGATGATGATGATGATAGATTTATAGGGGTGGGGGTATAGTGAGCAAGTTTTAGCCACAGCTCAAAATGTTGTACCTTTTATTTAACATTCACACGGAAAAAGCTGTTTAAAATAATTATTCTTCTCAAGGAAATGTATTGATAATTGCTAGCACAAGAAACTAATTAAGGCATTGAATATAAAACTTAGCCGCTTGATTATTGTTTCTGTTAACGCAGGATCAAATGCGTGCAATTGAAAGTATCCACAATGATCCAGAACTTGCTGGTTTGAGATTATGCGAGGTACCCTTAGTGGATATGGAGATAAGGGGTGTCCCGGCTCTCAAATTCATGGGGGATATTCTTTGGAGATAAAAATTACATTAGAGAATTTATGAGTTTCAAGAATATGGCTCACATTATAGAGGCACTGATACATTCTTTTAAATTTTAGATGTTAGTATATTATTGCTTCTTCTTCTTTTTTTTAATGAAATACACTGGTGTAATGTGTTTACAATTCCACACTGATAGTTTTTGACACAGCACAAATGATCTGTTACAACAATCAATTCACGCAAGCATTTATTGAAAGAGTATCATATCATACATTTTGGCTACTGTCACCACCAGACCAATTGATGGGGGCATGAATGATAATGTTAAAACTTAAAACTGTTGAAGCTTAGTGTTATGCAGAGCTTGCTGTTGAAACATATTGGAAACTAGTAATTGCGTTGAAAACAGCAATCAGGGAGAAAGGGTTATCTTTTAAGGGAAGTCTAATGCTACGTTATCCACACCTAACAATTTGTTATCAAACATGCTTTGATAATCTTGTGTTCATGCCAGGATACAACCCATGTCACATTGCTTTACGAGTTGTTGGGCACAGGTCACAAGTTGTAGCACCAGCTAGAGTCTTGGACATGCTGTCTTTACTTTGTCCAAAAAGAAATCAGAGGGATTGAATTGCTGAAACTACTTCTTCTGGAAGGTTATCATACAAAAAAATGCAAGAATGCGACTAATTATTCCTGTTACAATAAGAAGGCCTAAACATTGATACCAATGTTTGAGATCATAGCCATAGGAATGGAGTGCACCACATCGACTTATTAACCAAACTCCTGCATATCTGTATGGAAGAAAATTATCTAGCAATCAGCATTTAGTAAATGTAGAGATAAATCAGCATCAACATATCAGAAGAAAATCAAACCTTTGTGCATTTGATATTACAAATGCTTCAAGAGCCCACTTGGTGTAGCACAAGTCAGATAGAAAACGAATATATTTGCTATCTTCTTCATTATCATAGGTTGCTACGAGAGTCAAAACTACTGGAAGTAACACTGACCACTGCATGACACACAACAAATGACATGTAACTAAGAATAAGACATAAACACATCACCTGCTGATGAAAGGGAATTGATCCTTCTCATGTGATATGAGGTCATGTGCAAGGATCTTAGCCGTTCAAATACAAATCAATGGTTATCCTTTATCTTAATGCATTCTTTTATCACTATTGACCTCATGTTACATGAGAAGATCTATTTCCTGGATGAAAAGATTAAATACTCACCAGTTGGGCTGGACCTGGTTGAAAGAAGATTGCCAACACATAAGCTATGCCAGTGACACAATACACCAAACATAGCAAAACAATGTAGTTATCTGTGACAGATGATCTTGGATTGTTGAAGAAATAGAACATAGAGAGATAAACCAAAGGTTTGACAATTGTACTGAAATGGTCAACCGTATCCTTTGAAAGAAAGTAAGCCAGGCTACTCATGCCAGAAGCACTTTCCCTCCAGTAGTGCAACTTATCCAATGCGAATGATCTTAAAGCCGCAATCTTGGAAAGGAGTGCTGAAAGCAAGACAATATCAGATGACAAAGAAGTAGGTAAGTTGGTAATAATAATAACTAGTAACAAATTTAGATGAAACTTACATACTGCTATTACAGTGTATGTATAACCGGTTGCTCCAAACGATTCATCACTCACTTTGGCAAGTGTTCCTAAGCAGAGGCCAGCTATCAGCAAAATCAGAAAATCTACAAATTGTGTTCTAGCTTCTCGTAGCCGCTGCTTACCAACTCTGCATGGAACAAAGAGCAAAATCAAAATCAAGATCAAGTTTTGACATTTCATTAACAGAAATATCATCCCTCTTGTAACTTACCTTCCAAGAAAGTATTTGTATTGTTGGAACGCTCCTGGTGTCAACCGATTGGACAAATCATTTGAATTTAGGAAGTTGTGTTGAAGGTTGTCCCTCTTCAACTCAACGGTGTACTTTACATCCTGCCAAAGTTCTCCAGCAAAGGAAGGTGCATCACCATTCTGTTCAGGCATGGCTCCTCCATGTGCTGAACCTTCACCACTTGTCGCGGCTAATCCCTCGACACTCTGTAGCATATCCATAGGCACGGGGTAACCATTATGAAGCATCCATCTAACAGGTAGTTGTTTATAGTTTACTCCTGAGCTTGCACTTGGTTTTAATATTCCTTCTAAAATGTCAATGTAGTAATCTGGAGGGTTGACACGGTCAGGGACAACAATCCCCAAGCTTGAAAAGTACTCTTCCACTTTGTTCACAGGTCCATGATACACTGTAAGACCTCCTTTTGCAAGCAGTATAAAATCATCAAACATCTTGAACAAGGTGTAACTGAAGATCACACAAAAATAGAATTAAAAAGATCATTATTTTGGGTTACCAAAGAGAAAAATAAAAGTTAATCTACTTGATTTGATGTCTTGAACAACCTATCGGAAAAGCTTAAAATGTTAGGTGAAGACACATGAATAGATTCGTGTTATATCTCTAACACAATCTCTACAGTAAAGAGTCCTTTGAACTTAAAGTGTAGACAATGCTAGATCAATCTATCTTGTGCTGAATTTCAACTTTTTTATTAGAAAAATGTGGGTGGTAAAGATCAAACTATAGATGAGTTGATCATGGAGCTCTGATATCATGTCGAGAACTAACTCTCCCAAAAGTTTAAGCTGTTAGATGAAAACACATGAATGGATTTGTAATATATCTCTAACTTCCCAAACACTCATAATGGTAAGTGACTCTACTGTGTGGTAGGTTTCAGGAGCTGTTTTCATATTTTACAATTACCTCGGTTGGTGAAGGACCATACATATGTTTACTCCTTCAAGAGCCTCACGTCTAAGTGCTTTAAGAAGTAACTGAGAAGATGAGCTGTCCAAACCAGATGTGGGTTCATCCAAAATTAGAAGGGAAGGTTCCATAACCATTTCCAGTCCTACGTTTACTCTTTTCCTTTGACCTCCAGAGATTCCTCGCTTCTCCACCGTCCCAACCAGAGAATCCCTTACTGCCTGCAGACCCAAGGACTCAATAACTCTTTCAACCACTAACACCTTCTCTTCTTTCGGTAGATCAGCAGAGAGTCTACAATGGCAGATAAATATAGTAAAAAGAGAGAGGAGATGCAAGAAAATGCATTCAATACTCTTAAACCTCTTATCTACTTGGCATGTGAAAAAGAGTAGCTAAATAATTACCAGTTTTTATAGAAAGATTTTAAACTGTACTTGTTAACATGAGAGTCATGCAAGAGAAACAATGTGCTCTCAATATGTAGCATACCTGCATCTGGCACTGAACCACAGATTCTCCTCCACAGTCAAATTTCCATGCACAATATCATCTTGTGGCACAAAACCAATTATCTTCTTGTATGACCGAATAGATGATTCCTGGCCATTTACAAAAACTTGCCCAGTTGTGTTACATCCTGTTGCTTTTCCAGTTAAAGCAGAAAGAAATGTTGTCTTACCAGCCCCAGAAGGGCCCATAACTGCTGAAACTCTGCCAGGATATATTTTACCAGTCACACTTCTTAATAGATGTTTGTTTTTCCCTTTCAAAGTGAGGGTTAAATCTTTGAAAGCAACCTCAATGGTAGGTCTCTTCCTTATCTCAATATCACTGGCCATTGAAATCACTCCAGAGAAGGTCAAGTTTTTATTTTGTTCCTGTAAAGCCTTTTCTTTCTCAATCTGACCATATGCATACTTGAAAATTTGGCTCTGAGTATGCAATGCCTTACCCCTTGGTGCTTGCTTTTTGACATTTTTATCTCCTATCTGTAGATTAAACCCTTCTTGACTATCAGGGTCATCCTCAATGTCATTTATTATTTTTGTGAGGTTGCTTTTATCCTTTTTCTTTCCTTTTGATGTACCAGCACCTCCTGGTGCCATAGGTGGTAAGACACCTTTGAAATCTGGCTTATTTGAAGTTTTTTTGCGCGAAAAAGTACGTGATAATTGTGATTGCAATCCTACTGCATGCTTCTTAGCAATATCTTTTGCAGATTTCCATTTTTCACGTGCTTGTGTTTCTCTTACACTTTGTGCAGCCCTTTCTCTTGATTTTGCTTGTCTTCTTTCTCGAGTTGCAAGAACTTGATCAGAACAGTTATATATGATAATAAGCATGAAACACAAGCCACCCTGCATTGAAAATTGAAGAGTCAGTTCCACTGGACCATTGTGCACCTCCATGTTCTAACTTGCTACATATTCCTCTATGTATGAAATAGTTATGTAACTTATGCAATGAGCAATAATTCATATATTGTAATGTTTATAGATTACTCACAAAAACCAGGACACCATATGCAGTAATATTCTGATTTGCTGATTTAGGCTCACAACTTGCCAACCTGAAACACCCTGGAGAAGACAAAAATCAAGAAAGGAGAAAGGGTCACTGGAATTGTTATCTTGCACTACAGTTAATCAGCCTTCACACACCCTACATATGTATAGTTGTATTACATATACATTAGTATATTGAATATCAAATGAATAATAGACACATCAAGTAATAGCAAAAGAATGATTCTTTTAAGAGTAACATATTAACATCTGCCAACTCCAAAGCCTTGGTATAGTTCTATACTTGATGACACACCTATAACTTGCCCCTGTAGTCACATTATATAAATTTCCCAGCATAATTATTTGCATGGGTAAGGCTATATATAAGGATTGCAAATTCGGGTTTAATTAGGGAGTGGTTTATGAACATAGAGAATGAGAGTGGCCATAGAAGAATATGATTACTGGTGGTAACTTCAACTCGAAAAAAAGAGAGATCAAACAACAGCCTTGGAAAACTTACGCTCTTGTGCAGTAGAACCTGTTCTGCAGTAATACCTGCAATTTATATATAAAAGTAGCTCAGAATAATATATATATGTACACATTAGAACAGACAATAAGCAGAAGCACTGAGAAACGAAGTGGCTGCTTATAAATTTAAGAACAAGTGCTAGAGATTAAGAACTTTAGGGATAAATATTAATACCCCTCTTTGCAAGGATTTTTTATGATTGTAGATGGACAGTATGATCCTGCTGAACAGAATACCTCACCACTACTCACAATGTCTGCCCAAATATCTGCTCCCCCACAAGTATGATTAGCCTTTCCAGGAGGTAGCTGATAACGATATCTGCATATTGATTCTGCTGATAAATATTAAAGTATGCCAAAAATAAGAATGCAGAAAAAGTAAAACCAAAAGGGAAGGACTTACGGTTCACATATTCCACTAGTTTTGTTGAGTTCCGCACGTGGACAGTAAGACCCCAATGGACAAGCTTCAATTGCATACAAAAAAAAGATGGCAACAAATGAATGAAATTAGAGCATTCAAACGCATAGAGAACATAACTACATAGGAAAAGACATATGAAAAATGAAAACAACATAGTGTTGTGTTGGATGTTGTATAAGCATAAATACTCACGAATCATGCAGGTGATACCATGAGGGCAAAAGAAACCTTCACAACAAGGTAGGCATTCAACAGATCTAACAGGTATCTCCTTTTTGTTACTGTTAATGTCTACTTTCTGATTAGCTTTACATCCCCATCCAGGTTCACATCCATTAACCCATGAGCTCAAATTACAGTTTATGTTGGGCTTCAAAAGGTTGGATTTGGTGCTGGTAGCAAAACCTCTGGCATAGGCTTCTATTTCTCCTGCTGTGCACACACGTTGTGTAATATCTCCTGAAAATGTCACCAAAAAACAACACAAAATGTCCCAAAAACTATCAAAACACAAGTCCTTACACATTTTGCATGATTACATTTATTTTTCCTCATGTACATTTATGATGATATATGATATGATCATATTAAGTGCTAGACTTATGTGTCTATTAAATTTTTGTACATTTATCATTACCCAATATACACATATAATTGAGATATATAAAATCATTAATGTAATCTCACCCAATAGCTTAAGCTTTTGGGTTGAATTGGTTCTTTACATGGTATCAGAACATCGGTGTACCGAGTTCGATCCTCATCGCCCCCACTTTCTTTCTAGTGGAATTTCTTTCTTCGCACAGGTAGGTGGGCCTGTGCATCGTCCACCCTTCAAGCCCAGTGGGCTCTCGTGTGAGGGGGCGTGTTGAGATATATAAAATCATTAATGTAGCCTCACCCAATAGCTTAAGCTTTTGGGTTGAATTGGTTCTTTACACAAATCAAGTACCTTTCATTTGTTGGGCACAAATGGTCAAAAAGCTCAGATCTTTGGTGAAATTGAACACCCCATCCCAATCAGAGTCCCTGATCAAGGAAAACAAAGTATGTCATTTATATGAATTAACACTACAAAACATGAAAGTTATTTGTAAACAGGATTGGTACTCACACATCAAGTATGCAATAACCCAACTCTTTTTTTATTGCAGCTTTGAAAACAGATGTATAATTTGACATGCTACGGTAAATTTGCTGGGCGAATATCTCAACCCCAGCACCACCAGAACCTTTGTTCTGACATGAAACTTGTCCTGGCCCCACAATGAAGCTGATCAATACTACAATTATAACCAAATCAACCTTCCTTATTATCTCCTTTGGTCCCTCTATTTTGCTCATCGTAGATTTGTTTCCTTTTTTTTATTATTTATATACAATTTGGAAGATTTATTGATAACAGAACGGAAAAAGAGATTCATAGGTACAAAAGGGTAGATTCATGATGAATATTGGTTGAGGAGCAGAGAAGCAGAACGGCAAGAAAGAGAGAAATGGTAATGGAGAATTGGGAACCAGAGAGTGGATGGAGAGAGAGAGAGAAAAAGAGAAGAGAGAGAAAGCGCATTTTCCTATGAAGAAATGGCGGCAAGGAGGAAGAGTTGGCGATGTATGTGGGAGCAGCATTTGCTTATATAATCAAATGAAACAAATTTTACGTAGTCCATTAATTTTTTAATGAATGAATTATATATCTACAAAAAAAGAAAAATAAACATATGTAACTAGGTACGATGATGTTGCAATTATGACAAGTGTCACACTTTTAAGTTTGTCTCTCAAAATGACACATCTGCTGATACATCGTACTCCAACTTATTCTAATGTTGTATATATGATGAAAAAAGTTAACCAAGATAGAGAACAAATTGGTGTGTTTTCTTAGTGTTCTGTTTTTTTTCTCTCTTTAGTAGTAATTCATTTTATTTTTATATCTTCGCAATAGTTGTGTAATAAACAATGTTATTCATTTATGGAAAAATAATTTTCTATGTTGTAAGAAAATTAATGTCGTAGAAATAAAA
>JAVKPL010014763.1:0-88341 GCA_032173675.1 Gastrolobium villosum | reverse complement strand
CATGTCCCATCTGGGGATGTGGTTCTAGGCATGCTGTGTTACATGCTTTGATGTTTTAAATCTGCTGTTGAGTTATTATATGGACGTGCTTTGACGATATACATGTGGATGTCCACCTAGACGGCAAGCCTGAGTATGTGGTACATACGAGATGGTGAGGCTGTGGGTGAGGTGCAAGCGGTGTTCCTTGTACTTATGTGGGTATAGACGTATTCCTGCATTTCTCTGGCCAGTAGATCTTATAAACACACATGGCATGAATATCTTTTGCACTGCATAGTTTTGGAACTTTTATTGAAATATTATTTTTGAACTTATATTGCACATGTAAGTGAGCTTGGGGTGGAAGATCCTTGAGGATCCCTTGTCTTACTGAGATTTCTTGTTTAGAGATCTCACCCCACGTTTGGGGACGCTTATTTCAGGACCAGGTAATGTTGAGGGCTCAGGTGGGGAGTCAGGCCAGAGCTGAGTTGATATTATTATGACATGCTAACATGCTGGATGTTGACTGTTGTTATGTTTTCCTGCTTTGATTATGATATTATGTTGAGACTGCTATTGGGCATTGTTGCCTTATTTGGTGAGCATGGGGTTTGTCCATGCCACACAGACTTGTTATTGTCTTTTTAGTTAAGGTTGTATTAATGTATCAGGATTTTGGCCCAGGCTATGTGTTGTAGTCCTGTGGCTTTAGATACTCAAATTATATTTATATATGAGGTATTTCAGTTAGTTGTCTTGCAATTTACATACAGACAGTATTTTATGAAATTGATTAAGTAATCAAGTTGGCTAAGATTAATGACGTCATAATTGAATTAAAGAAAAAGTTATTCTGCAGTTTAATTAAGCGTGGCTTAATACGATAGTATGTTAACAATCCGGGTTAACACGGGCTGTTACATTTTATGGTATCAGAGCACTTTCTAGGGAAAAGCCTGTATGTATTGCAATAACTTAGGATGTTTCGTTGCGTGTCTACTTTGCGTTCTCTCTGATTGGTCTGTGTTATGATAATGCATATGTGACCACATGGCGTGGTCCTGATCAACTCATTCTTTGTGTAACTTGTGCAGAGTCATGGTGCCACCACGGAGGAACCTTAGTACGAGCGAGGATCAACCGGATCCTATCCTGGCTGCTTTGGCTGAGATGCAGGCGGCCCGACTAGCCGACCAAGAGGCCACGAGGTTGGTAAACCAAGCGATGCTGGACGCCATCAGAGAGGCGAACAGGCGAGCCACTGCTGAGGTTCTGGAGGAGAACCGGATGGCCAACATGACTATGATGAGGGTCATGTTGGAGGAGTTGAGGGCTGGTCCTGCTGCTGGCCAGTGTCCTCCACCACCTGCACCACCGCCACCGCCTCCACCTCCACCTAGTCAACAGGAGGACACCCAGAGTCAGATGGGTGAGGGTAGTCATTTGACGGGGGCCTTGCAAACCATTCCCGTATTTGCTGAGGATCGTGACGAGATCGACCGCCGACTGAATGCTTTCTGCAAGCATAAGCCACCTACTTTTGATGGGTCATACGACCCCATTGCTGCTGCTAGATGGCTTCAGGCCCTGGACAAGATATTCAGGGTGATGCAGTGCACCGATCCGCAGAAACTGATGTTCGCCACGTACATGCTGGAGGGCGATGCCCATGAGTGGTGGACGAACACCTCTCAGGCGATAGTACCAACAATTTTATCACTGAGCGCATGCCACATTCCTGAATTTAACAATGCAACATATCACTCCCTTTCAAGTCCATGTAGGCAATGGTGACACACTGCAATGCACTGCTTCCTGTAATCAGGTGCCTTTGAATTTACAGTCCAAGTTCTTTATGGTTGAGTTGTTTATTCTAGATCTTAAGGGAGCTGATGTGGTTTTAGGGGTACAGTGGTTAGCTACGTTGGGCCCTATTGTGACCGACTATGCCCAAATGACTGTCATTCAATCATAATGGATACAAAGTGCTTCTTAAGGGGGACAACTTAATAACTCCAGCTCTCATCACCAACACCCAACTACACAAACTAATAACTCAAGATTCAATTCACTCTTGTTTTATGTGTCTTACCAGCTACCTAATACACCAACAACAACCCAAATTCCACCATCAATTCAGACCATTTTAGACCAATTTCAAGATATATTTTTATACTCCTAAATCCCTACCACCTGACAGACCATCTAATCATTATATTAACCTTACCCCTACATCCAAACCAATCCAAGTTAAACCCTACAGATATCCTCATTTCCAGAAAATGGAAATTAAGAAAATGGTCAGTGAAATGTTATAAAGTGGGCTGATTCAACATAGCCAATCACCTTTTAGTTCCCCAGTTCTATTAGTCCGCTAGAAGGACGACACTTGGCTTTTTTGTGTTGATTACCTGGCGCTTAATGCTATCACTGTGCCTAATATATTTCCTATTCCCACAGTGGATGAGCTATTGGATGAATTACAAGGAGCTTAGATATTTTCCAAATTATATCTCAAATCGGGCTATCACCGGATTAAAATGGCTCCAGAGGATGTGCACAAGACTCCTTTTAGAACGCATAGTGGGCATTTTGAATTTCTAGTCATGCCCTTTGGGCTATCAAATGCACCCTCTACATTCTAGGCTATAATAAATCATGCGTTCACGGGCCTTTTAAGACGGTTTGTTGTCATTTTCTTTGATGACATTCTCATTTACATTCATTCTCTCTAGGAGCATGAGAACCATTTACTCCAAGTTCTCCAGATCCTCAAGCCACACCAATTCTTTTCTAAACTAACAAAACGTGCCTTTGTTGTGCAGGAGATTCAAATTTTAGGTCATATTATTTCAGCTGCAGGTGTCTCACCCGATCCATCTAAAGTACAAGCCATCAATGATTAGCCCATTCCTCAGACTGTCACTCAATTAAGAGCCTTCTTGGGGTTATCAGGATACTATCCCCATTTCATTAAGGGATATGCAATGGTGGCGGCGCCACTGACAGATCTATTGTCTAAGGATGCCTTTGTCTGGTCTATTGGGGCTACCCAAGCCTTTAAATCACTACAGCAGCTAGTTACTAATACCCCAGTCCTAGCTTTACCAAATTTCACACTACCGTTTGTACTGGAGACGGACGCATCAGGAGATGGTGTAGGAGCAATGTTGTTACAAGAGGTTCATCCTATTGCGCTTTTCAGACGTAAGCTTTCCAAGCTCATGTAGTCTAAGTCTACCTACCGCAGGGAAATGTATGCCATCACTTCCGCAGTGGCGAAGTGGAGACAATACTTTTTGGGCTCATTTTTTATCATAAAAACGGATCATAAAAGCCTACATCAGTTAATGTCTCAAGTGATTCAAACGCCGGAGCAGCAACAATTTCTCGCGAAATTGTTAGGGTTCCACTATTCCATCCAGTATAAATCGGGAAAAGTGAACACTGTGGCCGACGCTCTTTCACGTCAACTTGAGGCGGATTCTATGAATTCCCCCCAGGATTAATGGTTATCGGTGTTCCCACTTCGAAATATAGTACAATTATACAATCGAAGTTACATAATGATCCCTATGCTACTCAAGTTTTACAGGGTATACAATCTAATCCTTCTAAGTTGCCTTAATGGCGGATACACAACGGACTGTTATTCCATCGGCAATGCTTGTTTATTCTGGCAGCATCATCCCTGATCCCAATCTTACTTCACGACTTCCACGCATCCAAGGTTTGAGGTCATGCCGGAGTTCGACGTACATTGTTAAGGTTGAGTGTAAAATTCACCTAGAAAAAGGTCAAACAAGATGTTCAGCAGTTCGTTAACAATTGTGAAATTTGTCAAAAAACTAAGGCACCTAACCATTTACCATATGGCCTCTTACAAATCTTATTGATCCCTACCTCCATTTGGTATGATCTTTCGATGGATTTCATCACCCACCTTCCTCCATCGGTGTGATTTACAAGCATTTTGGTTGTGGTTGATAGACACACCAAGGGAGCTCATTTTGCAACACTCCCTTCCAAGTATTCAACAGCGAAAGTTGCTCAGATTTTTTGGGACACCGTGGGAAAATTACATGGCCCCCCAAAATCAATAGTCAATGACCGCAACCCTATTTTTCTCAGTGAGTTCTGGAAAATGCTTTTTTCGTTGTAGGGAACCTCTTTACACTACGACTCAGCTTACCATCAAAAGTCCGACGGTCAAATAGAGAGAGTGAATCGCAGTTTGGGACAATACTTGCGCTGCTTTGTGCATGAGAATCCCTCCACATGGCACCTTTTCTTAAGCTGGGCCAAATTTTATTTCAACACGGCCCACAACTGTTCCACGGGTACGTCCCCTTTTCAGGCTACTTACAAGAGACCACCACCATGTCTTCCAGAATACACTTTGGGATCCACGTCGGTAGAGGCTGTCGATTCTGATCTGCAAAAATTGATGCTTAAGGTTTGTGCTATTTGCTCATAGAGATCACGGTTTGGAAAGGAAAGGGAAGGTGGATGATGGCTGAATTGATTCTGATTAGAAGAAGTGAGTGTACAGCTTGCTAGTTCCCTTAATTATGCGCATGTGGAAGAAGGAAATTAGAATTAGAAGGCTGGTTGGACTTGGCAAATGAACACTAAGTCAGATTTGTTTCCTCACCTCACTAACGCACAAGAAGAATAAGGTGAGATGGTGCTTAAACTTACTAATAACTAGAACTAATGACTAGCAAAGAAGAGATCAGATTCATTATATGGATTTAGGCGCACAAGAGGTAGTAGGCTGGATGATAGGGCTGCATCTTGGCCAATCAAAACACATGCAGGTAGTTTACTCTCTCTCAATTGGCTGCATGTGGAGGCATTGTGGCTGACTTGCTTTGTCCAAAAGTGCAAGCAACCAGAATTTCTTTTTACTCTATCCGCATGGGGTGATGAGAGGATAGATAAGATTTTCCATGTGGTGATTCCTTGCCAATCAAGGGCTGCCTTGTGGAATGCTTAGGATGAGGTTAGGATAAATACAAGGTTTAGGGCTGAATCAAGAGTCTCCCCAAGGCATATGGGCCCTGGGCCTACATAAGGTTTGGGTTCAAAATTACAAGTCCAATTGTTCTACTAATTTATGCACCAACCCACTAATTTACTAATTCCCATGTCTTTTAAGTATTATTTATTTTTCTAAATATTGCAATCAAATGACTCGTATACTTTTACTAGAATCTTCACATGCCTAGATAAATACTCACTTACCATGGTAATTCAAGTAACTCCCTACTTAAATTAATCCGACTCTAGGGAAGATAACTATATAATTCGCAAGCAAAACATGCATTAATATATAATTCGAATTTCACACATGCATCCATATTCCTCATAACCATTTGTATATTTTTCCTAATTACGTGGGATGTTACAGAAGTCATGGTATACGAAGCTGGACTAATCATTGAAGAAGACACGAAAGTCCTTCCCAAAATTAAGACATAGGCAGCAAGCCAAATCCAAGAGGGGGAAATCGCAGTAAGAGAAGTCGTGCTCCCTAAAGTACAACACACCTTTGAAAATGTCAAATCCATGCTAATAAAGATTTCGGTATGCGAAACCAAGCCAAATCTGAAACCAGGACACTTAAAGGCAGGGAGTGCAAAGTCGGGTTAATTATTAAGGAGACACAAAATGCCATCCTAAAACTTAGGCGAACGCCTATATAAAAGACTAATGATAAGCCTAGTTAAAACTAAAGAGCCTCAGCAAGAGAAGCTGAACTCAAACTCAAAAAGATGCAAACACTGCCTCACCACTCAGAGACTTCAAGAGAAAAGAAGCCATTATAAAATGCCATGACAAGAAAAGTCGAACTCGAGATTAAAGAAGCGAACAACCGCAGAACTTTAGGCGAAGGACCTAGCTTAAAGTCGAAGTAAAGAAGCCGGGTTAATTCTAGAATGAGTAAAAAGCCAAACCAAGAAGAGGTCGCCACACCAGACCCAAGGCAGGATCATAGCACCTCGGTAGGGTCGACCTATCAATCAGACTTAGGCACCCCGGCAGCTAGAGCTTCCGAACTGCCGAGCTGGAGGGCAACTGTTATGGACTGGATCCATATCCTAACAACCCTATTACTAGCACGATTAGATAGGAATATCACAACCATATAATCTAGAAAGGATCAAGGGATAAGATCCTTATCCCCATCAATCAAGGCAGATTTCATATCAACTAAGAGATCTCAAAAGCCAAGCCTGTGAAGGTAATCCTTATAAATAAGAGGCTAAAGACTCCAGGTACACACTTTTAACCTATTTATTATTGCTGCCAACACTGTGCACACACCCACGTCTTGGCTATAAGCCTATTGTTTGTGTGAAGTGATTGGAGTATTGGCTATAAGCCAATCAAGATATCTATATCTAAGATATCTCTAAGCGCATACCATAAGGTATAGTTCTACGGTTCTCTAGGACCAAAAAATAAATAAAATGAAATAAATTCCAATTTCTTTGATTCCATTCAACAACATGGTTTCTATAATCATATATACATAGCTCTGATATCAAATGATAGATTTATAATTCCTAGATCATGTACATGATTATAAAATACCGAAGCAATATGAAATCAAAGTTAGGATTGTGCGTACCTTGTTAGACTATCACAAAGTCGGAGGAAAGGGTGACTACATGCCAAGATCTTCCTCTCTAAGACCTATTCCAAAAATGGTAGCCTCAATGCGATATGAGCATGATAGCTCCTGGGGCTAAACCCCAATATAAATAGACTAAAGAGGGGACCTAGCCAAATACCCTGAAAAGAGTTTTGTGCTCATTAGATCCACCAATCACGAAAAACTAGGGTCACAAAAGGTTACATTGCTGTCCAACTAGAGCCAATGTCAATAGATGCATAAGCCCAACTCAATATGATCATAATGGGCTAGTCAAAATAATATAATTGGAATATTCATTAACCCGATTAATTTTATAACACAAAACTAATTAATTAATATTGTCCACATAAAGAAAATTTTCTAACACAATTAATATCGAAAATCGCAAATCTAAGAACTGCAGAAGCAGGAGAAGATGGCAGTGATGATTGTAATAGCCCGTTGTACACTGGTTTTATTAATATTAATTATGATATTAAGCGCAGTTACAATCACAGCAATTCATTTATAAAAATGCGAATAAACTTTTTCCGATTATTACGCGAGCAGTTGAAAACATAAAAAACGTAATAATTAAAAGCTGTGACCGTAACTGTAAACTCTTACGGAATACTTATCTATAATATATTAATAGTTTACTTTAGTTATAATAAGACACTAAGGGGTTCCCATAAACCCACTTAGCCAATTTCATACTTTTGCGTTTTCTACACATCCGAACAGGGCTCGGTCTCTAAATTACTGCGGACGCACAGTAAAAATTCAATCTCTCATACCTCACTATCTTTTTTTATTACTAAATTACCTTTCCAGAAAGCTAGCACATGCTTGGTTCTGAGTTCGTTTGCTCCGGTTATCGCCGTTTGAAGTTAGACAAGCAAAATTGCCAACCAACCCCAAAACAGCTCCAAACGTCCTACACTCCTTGAATTTCTACACCTACACCACACATCCATTTGCTCTCAAATTTTTATACCATAAACTAGACACCTCAATATTCTATTTGATATATCATACAATTAATTTGACTAAGAAACGAAGCGGGAATAAATTTCTCAAAACGACCCAAAACAGCCCCCACGAACAGGGCCAAAACAGGGCAGTAACTTCCCAGGCCTGCACAGGGCGGCGCAACACTCTAAAAATTCCAAGATTTTGACACCATGTAGGGGACATCTCAAGCTTCAAAATGGCGCATGACACGTCCCTATCGGACCTCTATGGAGGAAGATATGCTCTCCCGAAGTTCACCTAAAATCTACCAATTCTACAGAAAATTTGCCAGAGTTTCCTTTATTTTTGCAAAAATCCCCAAATTTGCATATGCACAAACTAACTTCAAATGTACCTAATAATCCAATGGGTGGCACACACAAGGACCAGCAATGCCTTGGGGCTCTTACAACTCAATACTATTCATATTTACTTTACAATACACTTACTTTAAATTCTTAAATGGTTTCAATCCTTAACTTCACTTTCATGCATAATTTCATCATACAATTAACCATAAACTTAAAATAGGCCTAAAGCCCTTCCATCATAATAGTTCATGCATCAAGGAACAATTACAATGCTTACTTACAATTTACAACTTACAAATTCACTTAATTTTACAATCCTCTAATATTACAACTTAAATACAAATGGACATAACTAACAATATAAACTACTAGACTTAGGCAAAATGACATGAACAAATATGCAATAAAACTCACACTACATACATATCAGATGTTCATGCCCTAAGTCTAGCCTAGGCCAAATGGCCACCAAAATGCAAAACATGTGACTGCGGCACTAATATCCTCATGCGGGGCTTCTTGCCCGCTGCTCCACTGCCACTGCTACCTCCTGAAATAAAGTCCCCAAGACGGGGTGAGATATAAGGATATATCTCAGTAACCCAGAGGTTCTGGAGAAAACTCTGCCCAATGGTTCACTTCGATGCATATAAATATTGTAAAGCAACATTACTTTAAAACGGGATAAAGCAAGGGATTTAGAGAAAAGGGGGAATATAGGAATACAAACTACGACGAAGCGAGCTGATAGCTACCATACCACACAATGTCCTCGGCATATAAGCCTACGGGTATCAATCCAAGGTGTGCTCCTAGAACCACAACCAAGGTATCCCTCCCATCCGCATACACCCAAGACTTCCTAGTGTGCTCCTATCCGGATTACACACCACGACCCTGGGTCAACTGGAACTCCCTCTCGGAGACCTATCCAGTGGAAATCCGTAACTTTCCCGAAGGCTAACTATCTACTGGCCAGTGATCTGGTACATAAGTACCCTCATAAATGCAACATGCATGCTTATGCTGTTCTACACTACTCATACACACTTCCTACCATCACCCTCAACGGGTGTGGTGGAACACAAAAGGGGAACAAGCCCCAGTACCAAGAGGATACCTGTAAAGAGCTCAATTCCACGCTTACTTGAATTTCACGTGTTTAATCCAATGCTTCTAAACTTGTTCTTCAACCTACGGACCATTAAATTAAAATTAATACCAATTCATGCCACCACACAAGTCAAAGACAATTACTCCTATGTTTCTTTTTCAAAACTTAATACACAGTAGTACATTGTTCATAACTACCAATTTCCAACTAATAATTTGTATGACATATACTTGAATTATTTTGCTAAATATAATTAAACACTTGTGTGAATTTACTTTTATTCACCGTAATACATACTAAAATAACTTGATTCATCACTAGTACAATAATAAATCTAACATATACCAAATTTCATCAAATATTTTCAGGAATCATATTTCCTAACTCTATAAACCACTTATAACTCATATTTGAAACCTAGAGCTCAAAACTCAACTGGCACGTTTTACGGTGCAATCGTACTGCAGTATTTTTACCCGCGAAAAATACTATTCACTGATTTTTCTGAAACTTGCCAATCCACTCAATTTTTCGTTCTGAATCCATTTTCATGGTTATTTTTACCATCTGAGACCTTCTACTCAATTTTTATCATCCTAGGGTTGTGTATTGGCTAATCTTTAGGATTTTCACTAATTCTTCACTTAATCACTCATTTAATATTTTAATACTTAATTTAAAATTGGGAGGTGTTATAATGATCCAACATTAACCCCAGCGTTCGTGTTGGTGGCACCAGATACTAATTTCCCTCACGAAATACTCGCGCTGAATGGAATTGGGATTGGGAATAGAGGGTTTAGCACGTGGAGATTTGATATTATTTTTTTATTCTTTTTAATTAAAAAATGATAACCCGCGAGTTGACGTCACTTGACCCGCGAGTTGGCTCGATTTTTTTTTAGCTAGCTTAGGTTGTCAACTTATTTTTACCAACCCAATCCAGCTCATTTTTTGTGCGTTACGAGTCAACCCGATGGGTTGACACATTTTTTACATCCCTGCCTTATGGAATGAGTAAAGGTATTTTGGTCCATTATTATCCTAGATGTGTACACAATTTTATTACTCCATCCCGTAGTCATAGACACACAAAAGATGTTCACACTAAATATTCATGCATACAAGAATTCACGTTATGTTTATTTTCAAAGGGTTTTATAAAAATTATGTTGTAGGAAAAATGATTGTTTTATGTTATAGAGATTCATTTTCCACACCGTAGTTTTTTTTTTTTTTGCTTCAGAAAATGTGGGTCCCACAAAATGTTGTGTGTGTAGGAAACTTTTTGTGGTCATGTTAAATGATGAATGCAAACCCCATTTTCAAATTGTAAATGATATATTTTGTGCATCTTTAGATAAACAAGACTTACTCAATATTTTTAGAGATACAATATTATTACTACCAATTAGTGTTATTACCATTGCCACTATCAGTTTATTTTATTGTAGATTCATTACATTCATTCAACGGTTATATTTATTTCTACCTTTGTATAGTTATGATTTCTCATATTTATTGTGAAAGCACTAAATATGGAGAATTATAATCATACTAATGTGAAAATAATTATAAAATATTAAATATAGGGAGAAGAAAGAAAAATTTTAGAAAGTTAAATTAGAACCATTGAACCAACATAATTAATCTAATGGTAAAATAAATTGATAATGACATTGGTAGTAACAATATCCTATCTCATATTTTTATATAAATTAATATTTTATTAAAAATATAATGTACATTATAATTAACATTTTTGAAGTAAAAAGTCAATCCAATAATTATTAAATGAGGCCTCCTTCTTATATTTAAAATTTTTCTAGCAGGACAATTAAAATAAATAAATAAAAATAAAATAAGAAATAAAAAAAACCTATAGCAAGGTGTCTCTACTCTCTCGTCTCACTCTATATTATCCAATTCACTGAACAGAGCCATATAAGAAGTAATAGATAGATAGATAGCACATATCACAGCTTTAGAGAGAGCAGCAACAATGGCACTGCTGTGTGGTACAGCTTCGGTGAAGTTTCCTTCATCATCATTCACTCCTCACAAAAATGCAACAACTAAATCATCCTTTGTTGGCTTCCAATTGCCACTCTCAAAGCTTTCATTATCTTCTTCTTCTTCTGTTCAGACCCATTTCCCTGCAACTTTCCGTGTCCGTTCTCAGCAAGAGGATTCTTCCCTAGTCACACAAGATCCACGCTTCATGTGCGTTGAACCCGAACCCCGATTCAAAGGCCCGGTACAATCCCTCTTCTATTTTTCCTTTTTTGATAATGGGTTTTGTTTATTAGCCTTTATTTGCTAACTCGCATAGTGTTATGGATAATTTTGCTCAAATTCTTTGGTAACGCATTACTTGGTATCCAAAAAGTAGCATGAGGAATGCAAAATCTTCAATTTTCATTGTCTAAGTTTCGAATTTTAGTGCTTATTAAATTTCAGTGTTATGAAGGAATGGAATTAGGATATGAAGTTATAGGAATTGAGCTTTGTTGTCTTCTGATTTGGGATTAGTAGTATTCATTTGTTGTTATTGAAGTAAATTAAATGTAGATTGGCATGAGTATTAGTAATTTATGCCTATATTTTCTTCTCTCACTAGCCTATATAGCTTGGGAATGCATAGGGGATTTCTTCTTCTCTATTTATTTTTTTTTTTTAATTTCTTATCTTAGTTTTGTTTTGCATTATATAATATCAACCTTACCCGGCCATTAGAAATTTAAAGTGCTTTAAATGTTTATTTCGGAGTTCACATTGAATAAACAGAGTCCAAAAATGTATCCGGGTGTTTGTTATGAATTTTAAATAAAGAAATTATGAGCATATAAATGCAATTTCTGTATTTCTTCTATTATGTATTTGTAGATTATTTAATGAACTTTAAACTCCCCAACCAAAAAAATAATAATTACAGGACATTTGGAACAAGACCTATTATCCAAAAGCTGCAGATCATGTGATTCATGAGAAAACATGGTATGTCGTTGATGCTACTGATAAAATTCTTGGAAGACTAGCATCAACAATTGCTATTCACATCAGAGGGAAAAATTTAGTGACCTATACTCCCAGTGTGGACATGGGTGCATTTGTAATTGTGGTATGTATTTCTTCATAACTTATTTGTTTGGTAGTGTACCGCATTTATCGATATCGTTATGGTTGGCATTCTCTAGAAGTAGCTCCTTTGTGATTGAAATATCATGGGTTCATATCTGGAAATTAGCCTCTTAGCAAATATGCAAGGACAATACTGCGTACATGGATTACCCTCACCCACCCTCGCTAGTCGGGTTTAATGGGGAGTGGTTTTTATTATGGATGGCATTCTTTGTCTTTTTGCTATTGGCAATGGAAACATTCATGGTTTGTTATTTATGCTAAAATAACCTTATGCATTACAATGTGCACCTCGGAACACCTTTCTCTATTTCTCTTTCTTTTGGTTAAAATGGAAAGAACCCCCTCCAACTATATGCTATTTTCAAAATAACCCCCCATATGATTCAAAACTCAACAGCTTGACTCCCTTAACTTACCAAATCGTTCAAGGTCATATAAAATTAACCCGTATGCATGTACAGAAGCCCCCATATAGGGAGTCGATTTTTACAGTTTGATAAGTTAAAGGATTTGAGTTGTTGAGTTTTAAACTACATTGAGGTTTTCTGAAATTAACCTATAGTTGAAGTGAGTTTCCTGCATTTAAGCCTTTCCATGAAAATTGAGTAGAAACTCCATAGATATAGTCATAATTGTTCTTAACTTCATTTCTGTTATAATATCCTATTTGATGAAGAACCTTGGATTACATTTAAGATTTCTTTACGTTGATTATCAACATAATCTGTAGTTTACATGATGTTTGGGGATGTCTTAATTAAGCAGCCTTGAATCTAGTTAGGTATGAATATCCGTCATGTTTTTCGCATCATATTTGGTAGCTACAAGAAACATTATTCTTTTACTTAGTTCACAATATGTAAATCTGAAGGTAGGGACTCTTCTTCAATTTACTTTCTATAGATTGTAAGGAAATTTTAATATGTGTTTGAAGTTAGTTTGCATTATAAGCATGAGGACAGGTTATTATCTGTGATGAAACCTCAATTAATGGACTGGAATTACAAGCAAATTAAGATGGAGACAAGCTCCTTACAGCCCCTATCTAATGGAATTACTACTGTTATGGCTGATACAGCCTTGGAATTACAATGAAAGAAATAACCAGGAGACTCCAAAAGTACCCCTTACCCACCAATTTCCCCAAACAAATCAAGGCAAGCGTACTCCACCGATTCCCCCTCCTGTTATCCCATCCTCCAAGAATATTCTCAACGAATCCTCCCTAACTAACTCTCTTCCTTTTCTCTCTCCTTAACCATCGTCAATCTGTTATTACCTTTATCCACATACTGCAGGCCCATTATAATCCAAAGATAATTTCTGATTTTCCAATATGCAAATTTGAAGATAGGAATGTTGTTTATATTGTTTTCTTGTGTTCGTATTGGCATGTATAACCAAGAATATGTTTTATGACATACAAAGTTACATCATTGCTATGCATAATCTGAATCTCTTTATTATTTAACTTGGGGTTCTAAAGGTAAATGCAGAAAAGGTTGCTGTAAGTGGGAAAAAGAGGACCCAAAAGCTTTATAGGAGACACTCAGGACGACCTGGTGGTATGAAAGTGGAGACATTTTCCCAGCTACAGAACAGAATTCCTGAACGAATTGTTGAACATGCTGTTCGTGGCATGCTTCCAAAAGGGAGGGTAGGTTCAACTATAGTTGAATATTTTTCTAAGACATGCTCATATCAGAAGTACAGATGTTTAACTGGATTGTTGATGCATGGTAATTGTAGAGAAGCTGATATAATTCTAAATTTTGTGATTAATTTTCATGACATATTTTCACATAGGCAAGATTCATCTCCATAACTGATGGCAGAATATAGTGGTGAAGAATGAAGTGAAATCCTTCACAATTGTAAATTAGCTTAAGAATTTAAGTTCTGTTTTGAAAGGAATGCTGGGATTTTTAAAGGATCATCTACACTTATTGTGGTGCTTCCTTGATAATTTTTCAGAAGGACTGGAAAACTCTTGTATACATGGTTAATAGTTTTTGCTAGGATTCTGTTGCTGATTGTATATTCTAAGGATGGTTCCTTATCCTCATAATATTTCATCTGTTTTTTGAATAATTTCTTTTAACAAAAAAGAATGTTTCCAGTAATTGAATATGCAATAATCAAGGGTTGGTGTATGCAGCTTGGCAGGAAACTATTCACCCACCTGAAGGTTTATAAGGGCCCAGATCATCCACATGCAGCGCAGAAGCCCATTGACTTGCCAATAAAGGATAAGAGAGTACAGTTGGACAGATAGGTCATATATGTACCAGAAAAAATGGAATGATATATGAAAAACATAGATCATTGTCTGATGCATTCCACAGAACTTTGAGTTTCTTGCTCTAGCTGCTAGTTTGCTGTTGTAGGTTTGAATCTTGGACTGCAATATTTTTTTAATATGCTTTTTATTGGCAACTTTTTCATTTGAAGGAAATCTTCCATCCCTTTTCCTTTTCCTCTTCAGTCCCTTACACCACCAAAATGAAAAAAAGAAAAAGAATAAAATAAAAGAAAGACCAAAGGGGAGGTTGTCTTACCCATGTCAAGGAGTTCTTTTTTAAAAAAAAAAAAAAAAAAAAAAAAAATCTTAAGTATCCGATTATGATATTGTTCTTTTATAGATGCAAGTCTGGTTCATTTCAAATAGCACTATAGCTAGTTTTACCAGAACTGAGGTATCTAACCCACGATAATGACAGAAAAATATAGATTCAGATCATGTCCAAGTTTTCTTTCTAGATCTAGCGCTGAGGCAATTAATGATCCTGAGGCAAACGTGAATGTCGCTTCGGTGGAGGGATTCATTTTTTCATTTATTAACATAAAATTGGAAGTTGACAGCTTTACCTTGCAGGACAGTTGACTATCTTTAAAACATCCTATCTCTGCAACAAAGGCAAATGCTGTTAGGCCAGATCAGCTCTCCTTGCCATTTGGTCACAGTAAACATTATCAAATAGACAAGCTTTGATAGCTGGTGTAGTATGTCTTCACTACATTGCAGATAAGGTATCTCTCCTTTGGAGTTGCATCAAGAAGTGATTATTCATAGGCTAAATGTTATAATCGATGGCAATGGTGCAACTTTATACTATCTTAAAAAAATTTAGAATCGCATCAAGCGTTACGGGATTGCATCCATTATAGGAGTCATGAATCAGGATGTTAAGTCTATCGAATCATTAGGGAAAAGTTGATTAAATGAAGTCACCTGGGGGTTTTGAAACCATTAATTACTTTGCTATCTTAGCCCCAAGGTTCCCTCCAAAAAAAAAATTGACTTCAGCTCTTTTTCAAATGAACACATGTCCAAGTCTTTCAAGAAATATGTTGACAAATGAAAATGAGATGCTTGAGATAAGCTGCTGGAAACCATGTTGTATAATGTCTCATGTCTACCTGAAGAATACAACGTGCTGATTCATGGAGTTTGTGAAGAAATACTACCTTCAAGATACAACATTTTGGAAGTCTTGAAAACTTAATGGAAAACAGGAAATATAATTTGAGGAAGCAACTCATGAAAAGAAATGTTAGAGGATGCCTGCGAATCAAATAAATGTGTGTTTAAACAACTAACAACAGTTTGGTATGGATGCTGTTAAGTTGTTCTGATGAGCTACTTGGGATAAGACCTTTGATAAAGACATAATGAGACGGCTAATTAACAATGTTGATTAGGATTCCTCTATTGCATAAGCTTTTGACCCAGATGATTCCAGACGATGCTAGAATGATTCTAAACATCATCTTATCCTCTGCAAAATTCAGAAAAAGGTCAACAAGGGATAGCTGGACCGACAAGAGACCAATAAAAGGCATTCTCTCACCCTGAAATACAAGTTTGATTTTGAAATATGTCCTTTACATTGCTAGATAAGGGCTGAAATGTCTAAATATTTAATTGCTCGGAGAAGAAGAATAATGAATCAGAGAAGAAAAATATATTCAGACTACTGCTTTCTCACAGAATCCATCTTTGTAGAATTTTCATGAGTTTGTGACAAGAACATTGAGGTGCACCACCTCAAAAGTTAGTTTAAAGGGTTGGAGTGTTCAAGGCCTTATAAATCCCGCATTAGTTGTCCATATAACTAATATGGAACCCCAAGTCTCATACTTTGCAAATGGGTCTTAACATTCCATCACCCCATGCAGCCCTGGCGATCATGCAAGCTGGCTTTGCACTAATCCTTTTACTAGCCTTGGGCGAACACTACAACGCTAGCAACACCAGCCGCACCGCTTAATTGCAACTGAGAGACATAGTGGAAGGCTCTGATACCATTTGATAAGAATCTTGAAGTGCATCATTCGAAAAACTAGCTCAAAGGGTAGGAATATCCAAGGTCTTATAAACCCACGTGAATTTCCCATATAACCAATATAGGATTCCAAGTCCATACATTTCAAATGGGTCCTAACAGTTTCTTTTAGCGGATAGTGAAATAGTGATTAAAAAAGAAAAGCACTTAAGAATGTAGAAATCTTTCTTTTTTCTTGTAAAGCCATGTGAGGCAAATGCTTTCTACTCTCTAGCTTGTGATTTAGTGCGTTTATCTCTTTGAGAGGTTTGGTGGAGTGAGTTGCTCTTGTAACTAGCTTAGAGAGGTTAGGATAATCAAAGAACACTTGGGTCTGGTAGTGTAAAATCTTAGTTTGGCAGAATACTTGGGTCTAATAATGAAAACTCAAGTTTGGCTGGGCACGGGATCTAAGTTTCACATTAGGGACGAGGTTGATTGATCATCTTCCCTTGTTTTTTTTTTTTAAAAAAAAATTATTACTTTGTTCCTCTTTTCAAATTATATACCAATCTATCTATCTCTTTTTATAAATCATTATTAATCTGTCTCAGTTTAATCAAATGATTGCCATTTACTTGAGCTAATTGGTCATTTACATGACATTATAGTCCAAGCCCGGTTGCCTGCCATCCATGACTCACATTCCTACCCAACTAGTGTCTAATGGCTATGAAACTCTGAGGGCGTTTGGTAGAGGAGAAATTTTTTTTTGCCCTGGAATCTCAATTTTCAAAAATATGATGAAATATTTAGTTTACGATAATATCCGAAAATTAAAAATTTAGAGAAATTCAATTTGCCGGAAATCCGAGAAAAAATCTCCTACCAAACGCCCCTAGTAGTCTAACTAAGCTCGTATCCTCACCATTCAAACCCTAGATGCAATTGGAAGGGAATTGAAGAAAAAAAATCTTGACACCTCATTCCACATATCCACTTCAGATTAGGGTGTAAACTTGAGATAATGTATTTTTAATTTTGCTGTTAAATTAGCAACATGGTAAACTGATTAACAATTTCACATGAAATTATATCGATATTTATATCAATAAAGTATTATTTTTTTTAATTTGGTGAATTAATTACAATGCAATTCATTATTAGAAATTCAAAAATTATATTTTGCTTTGGTAGTGCACTCTTAAAAATTAAATATATAGAGCATGTTTTCTTAATAAGACCTTTTTATTGTTTCATTCGAAATTTTGGCCAACTTTTATTTATAGTTTTTTCAAACTTTTCTTAAGAAGATATTAATAATGGGAGTTTACTTATGGAAAAATATTTTCTCATGTTGCATAAGAATTCAATTCTCATGTTATGTTATGACCATTCGATTTGAGTGCAAAGCTTTTCTTTTCTTTTACTTTTTTAATAAATGTGGGACCCACCACTTGTTGAGTCACAACATGAGAATTCAATTCTCATGTAACATGAGAATTCAATTCTCATGTAACATGAGAAAATCAAATCCCTTTACTTAAATGAGAAAACCTCAAAAATAAAGTTTTTTGATTAATTGAAAATAAATTAGTGAGAAAAAGGACTAATGATACCTTTTTTTTTGTCATTCTCTTGCTCTATATAAAAGGGGCGGATGTATTTATTACTGAGAATTTTTATTAGTCTTACTACTAAATTAATCATCGTTAATTTCTATCAATTTGACGGATATTATTTTTTGAATCACACTTATCATTTATTATTAATTTTATAAAATTATAACTATCAGATTAACGAAAATCAACAGTGATTAGTTTAGTACTAAAAGTTTTTAATAGTAAGTATAACCGGTCTCCTATATAAATAGGTAAACAACATTGTGCATATTAAATCCTTCGTTAATATATTATTTCAGATATGTTTTTTAGAAATATTAATTTTTTTAAATTCTTAATGTAAATTCTACTCCTAAATTAAAGATAAAAATACAGTTTAAAGCTATTTAGCAATTATATAAGGTTGTTCTCAGGATTTTAAAAAAGGGAGATAAAATTATTTATTATTAGGTAAAAAAAAAGCAAAATTAATAAATATAAAGTTAGAATAAGGATAAAATTGAAAAATAAATATAATAGCACAAAAAAACTGACAAATATCTTAAAGAGTTTTTAGATTTTTCTTTTTTTTTCATTATATTTTTTTATGACACGAAATTTTATAAAGATATATTTGACCAAACTTTTCCTTACCAGAAAATGAGGAGCTGAAAAAAACATTCAACTGTTATTTTTCAGATGGAAATTGAACTAATTTGATTCCTATAAATTCGTGTAATTTATTTTCACAAAATAATCATTTTTTATATGATAAATTTTTGGAGGAATTTTTTTTTTTAAAATTATATATTTATTTTTATAAATAAGTTAAAACAAATATGTCTTTAAACATTTACTTGTCACTTAGTCATCATTCACTGGATAACTAGCGCACCTATAACATGTTTGAAGACCATTATTTTTCAAAAAAATTATTATAAAATTATAAAAACAATCTAAGAAAAATAAAATAAAATTAAGAGTAAACATCTTTTTTGGTCCCTGGCAATATATACGAAATCCATTTTAGTCTCTGACAATAAAAATAGACCAAATTAGTCTCTAATATTATGAAAAAAGGTCACGTTAGTCCTTCTGTCAACTCTTCCATCACGGTCAAACTAACGGTGCCCATGTGGCACGTTAGTCTGCTGACGCGGACTGGACGGATGACACGTTGGAACTACAAACGACGACGTTTGCAAGCAAATGGGTACATAGCTTTCCAATTTTCTGCACGACATCATTTTATGTTTGAGATAACAAGAGGTACCAACACCGGAAGTTACCGTGGAGAGTCATTTTTATTTCACTAAGTTTTTGCATATTATGGAAACACCATTGTTGACCTCCACTGGAAGCTTCGTTGAACGGTGAGGGTTGTCGAAGACGGTGGTTGCAAGTAAGACAATCGAGCGTGGACATTGAAGGTTGTCGAAAGTCTGGTTGTGTGGTGTTTAAGGGAAGTGTGAGTGTGACAGTTTTCTTACATGCATTAAGGTAAGTGTTTTTTAGAAATTCTTCAATATTTGTGGTCCCCCCTCACTATATGATGTATATTCTTTGTTGGATGATGGTCCCCCATGTGTGCTCCATTTTGTGTTGTTATGGTTAGGGTTTACAAAAAAAAAATACTCATTTATCTATGTGGTCCCAGTTTGTATAGTTTTTTGCCATTTTTTAGTGCTTTGTGCTCCCCAATTTTTTAGTGCATGCATAATTTGTAAAGGACCAATTTTTTTGCACGTTACTGGCTTGTATGGTTACACGGCAGTGTTGAGTCTGATGTATATGGTTAGGGTTTTGTTAAATTGCTTTGTGGACCCTGATGTTCGCATGAATTTATTGTAAATGTGAATTTTTGTTGTTGTAATTTACAGCCCTATGTGTTAACATTCCCTTCTTGTTAAAATAGAATTGTTGCAAATGGCTAGTAACTGTCATGGTGTATTTTTTTTCAGATGGATGAATATATAGTAATAAGGTATCATCATTGGGGTGTATTGAAGAGAGATGATAAAGGGGTCCTAACATATGTAAATGGCGAAGTAGATGACTTACCTGAGATGGATGCTGACTTTGTTAACCTGCGTGACCTTGATACTCTGTTCAAGGGTTATGGATATGAGACGTGTAAGCAAATGTTGTGGCTCATGCCAAACGCAACGGATTTAGACGTAGGTCTAAGGCCTTTGAATACGGACGGTGATATTGTGGAGATGGTCAAGATTGCATTGAGTAATGGGAAGTTCATAGAAATTTTTTTTGAAGATTGCATTGCAACCCCTAACTTTGTTGCACCGGAAGATATTATTGCACCTGCACATGAGGGTGGCAGTGATGGGGAGGAGGCCCTTCAGAAGTTGGTAGTTCTCAGCCACATCAAGGCAACTTCAGAGGAGGTAGCCCACCTCCTTCAAATCCAGAAGAAGCAAATACAGTGTTGACATAAGAGACAATGAAGGCAGCAAGCAGTGGCACACGAAGCAGATTTTTGCACTTCATGACAACACCTGGTTTCAGGCCACCAAGGCGATCCTCAAGAAAATGAGCTGCTGATGAAGAAGAACAAGGGAGTAGTGCAAGAGCCAACTGACAAGGAGTGGATATAATGAGATTTGTTTTGTAAATTCTGGCCATTTGTCTTTGGAGGCCTTATACAGTTATAATGTAATTTTTTTTATGCATGACCATATTGTATTTATAGGCGTCACTTATGATTCCTATTAGTTGGCTTTTATTTGCAATGCACTACTGGATTCTAGTTCTAGGAAGAGAATTATGTTTAACTGGTTATATTTTGGATATGCATGTTATTTGGTAGGGTTGATTAATGTGATAATTTCATGTCCATTTGATGTTTTTAACTGAGTTGGTCAATTAGTTGAGGCATGGTCATGTAGCTGCCATATTTCCTGGTTACTAGTTTGTGCAATTTAGTTTTGTTCACAGGTTGATGAATGTTGCAGCTATTATGTGGCAGGGTTGATGCATGTCATAATTGCATTTTCTGGTTCTTATGTTTTTAAAGCGAATTAGCTTGTTGTTGGTCATTTAGCTGCCACATTTGCATTCTGGTGCAGGTTTGAGAGGGACCAATTTTCTGGTTCCAGGGACCAATTAGGACCCCGACACTCATTGTGAGGGACCAATTTGGACTCCTACATACTGCATTTCTAATGTTAAGTGCATTTCTGATGGCAAGGGACAACAAGTGTATCTGATGTAATGCACTACTATTTTTTAAAATTAGTGCTGCATTTTGTTGATTTGGACATCAACAACTGATGTCCTATAATTATGGTATCAGGGACCAATAAATGCCCGTGGACTTTGTCAGGGACCAAAACGACCCTCGAGAAACATTGCTAGGGACCTAAATGGTCCTCGTATTTTGCAATCAGTAACAAAATATGCATAACAGTATGCAACTTATGTATCAGCAATTTCATGAGTTATGCATCTATATCAGTTTGTGATACAATGTAGCAATCTTTTATCCTTTAATCGATGCCTAACTATGCAATAGTCCATACTAACATAAACTTAGATCCAGTACAGCATTTCACCAAGGCACAAATATATGATGCGATCATAAAAAAGAGGAATACATTCAAGGCTTTTTTATAATAGGTCATATGATAATACACAAAACAGATTGGCACTAACACATAATTTGTATAACATAAAGAAGGAGTACTCATTATAATCCACTGAATGAAAAATACATTTGGGTCACTTGTTTTCACTTTTACAATACTAACAACAAACATACAGATCATGATCACACCAACACAAGCACCTAAGACCCTAGCTGACCTATCAACTTTCCTAATTTTTTTGTCCAACCTATCTAACTCGTCCACCATCTTCAAGTATACATCATTCAGTTTTCTTTCCTGCTGATGAAGCTTCATTCCTTGCTCACTAATCTTCACATCTTGCTCTCTCATCATCATGTCCACATACTTCAACTTGAAATTAATTTCAGCAACATCCAACTCCACATTGTGAATTCTTGCATCATCCGGCTCAATCCGTTCATTACACACGTCTTCTACCCATCTAAAAAAAAATCACAAAACGGCTTCTTCTCCTGCAACAAAAAAAAAAACCACGGTTAGCAAGTGTTCCAACACAACAAAGGGGCAAATTACACATTGATACCTTGAAATTATGACACCCAAGGAAAGCCCTGCTTGGGTTCTTCTCAGTATTGGAGGTATAGACAATACTTTGTCTCCCACATTTGCACCTCCAATCGGCGGTCCTTGTCATTGTTCTTCCCCCATTGATTTACTCCCACTTGATCCCCCATGCCAGAAGAAACACTCATCTTCTCCCACGCCCAGAAATCCAATTGATGGGTTTTACTGTCGTCGAGTTTCAATCATCAAAGTGCAGACATTTTGGGGGCATATTGTTGTTTAGGGATTTGCTCATCAATTTGGGGGATGAAGTTTCCGGTTTAGGGTTCGATTGAAGGAATTTGGGGTTTTTTCATTATTAGGGTTCATTATCAGTAGAGGAAACAATGTCGTACTCTCTATTACACACATTGCAACCCATTTGGAAGAAAACGTCGTCGTTTATAGTTCCAACGTGTCAACCGTCCAGTTCGCGTCAGCAGACTAACGTGCCACATGGGCACTGTTAGTTTGACCGTGACGGAGGAATTGACAGAAGAACTAACGTGACCCTTTTTTTCATAATTTTAGGGACCAATTTGATCCTTTTTTATTTACGGGGGTTAAAAAGAATTTCGTGGATATTGTTAGGTACAAAAAATGGTACTTACTCTAAAATTAAAATTAAAGCACATTCCCAAATAAAAGGATTATCATGTGTTGGATCATTTTGAATTTGAGTGAAAAAAAAAAAACACGAAACTCATCGATTGAAGTTAAGTTAGTTGTTACGTTACGTGAAGAACAAAGTGCAACAGCAATAGCATGTTGTCAACATTCAAAGCTACTCTAAAGTTTTGGAACATCAATTTCTTGCCAAACACTACTCTCCAACGTGCAACTATACAAACCACTTCTTGTAGCGCAATAGATTCACAAACCACCGTTGTTTTAAGCTCACAATGCTTCCAAAGCTTCACAAAGCTCTTATCGCAGTGTGTTGTTTCCAAGTCTCTGACTTCAGGCATGGAACTCCATGCCCACTTGATCAAGTTTGGGTTTTCCCACGACCAAAGTCTCAGGAATCATTTGGTGACTCTGTATTCCAAGTGTCGCTGTTTTGGGTATGCACGCAAGTTGATTGATGAAAGTACTGAACCAGATTTGGTTTCTTGGTCTGCTTTGATATCTGGGTATGCACAAAATGGGCTTGGGGGGGAAGCCCTTTTGGCATTTAATGAGATGTCCCTGTTGGGTGCTAAGTGTAATGAGTTTACCTTCCCAAGTGTTCTTAAGGCATGCTCAATCAAGAAGGATTTGAATATGGGGAAGAAGGTTCATGGCATGACTGTGGTATCAGGGTTTGAGTCTGATGGGTTTGTTGCTAATACTTTGGTTGTTATGTATGCCAAATGCGGGCAGCTTGGTGATTCTAGGAAATTGTTTGGCATGATTGTGGACCGAAATGTTGTTTCTTGGAATGCATTGTTCTCTTGTTATGTGCAAAGTGATTTCTATGTTGAAGTGGTTGATTTGTTCAAAGAAATGGTTCAGAGTGGTGTGAGACCTAATGAATTCAGCCTTTCCATCATACTGAATGCCTGTGCAGGATTGCGGGATGGAAAAGTGGGAAGGATGGTTCATGGTCTTTTGCTGAAGCTAGGGCATGATTTTGATCAATTTTCTGCAAATGCGTTAGTTGACATGTATTCAAAGGCAGGGGTGATTGAAGATGCAGTTGCTGTTTTTCATGAAATTATGCACCCTGATATTGTTTCTTGGAATGCAGTTATAGCTGGTTGTGTTCTTCATGAGTGTAATGATTGGGCTTTAATACTGTTGAATGAGATGACAAGCTCAGGAACTTGTCCCAATATGTTTACTTTATCAAGTGCTTTAAAGGCCTGTGCTGCAATGAGGTTCAAGGAGTTGGGTAGACAGTTACATTCTAGTTTGATAAAGATGGATACTGAGTCAGATTCGTTCGTTGCTGTTGGACTAATTGATATGTATTCCAAGTGTGAAATGATGGATGATGCTAGAAGAGCTTATGATTTGATGCCAAAGAAGGACATTATCACTTGGAACGCATTGATATCTGGTTACTCACAGAGTCGTGATGACTTAGAAGCAGTCTCACTTTTTTCTGAAATGTACAATAAAAATATAGATTTCAACCAAACTACATTGTCAACAGTTCTCAAATCAGTGGCCAGCTTGCAGGCAATTTATGTATGTAAGCAAATTCATACAGTTTCCATCAAATCTGGAATTTGTTCAGATTTCTATGTTATAAATAGTCTTCTTGACACTTATGGAAAATGTCGCCATATAGATGAAGCTTCACAAATTTTTGAAGAGCGCACATGCGAAGATTTGGTGGCTTATACATCCATGATAACAGCATATTCTCAATATGGGGATGGGGAGGAGGCTTTAAAGCTATATTTGCAAATGCAAGATGCCGATGTCAAGCCAGATCCATTTGTCTGCAGTTCTCTTTTAAATGCTTGTGCAAATTTGTCTGCATATGAGCAAGGAAAACAATTACATGTCCATGCCATCAAGTTTGGTTTTATGTCTGATATTTTTGCCAGCAATTCACTGGTTAATATGTATGCAAAATGTGGAAGCATAGAGGATGCTGATTGTGCCTTCTCCGAGATACCTAAGAGAGGAATAGTCTCATGGTCTGCAATGATTGGAGGGTTGGCTCAGCATGGCCATGGTAAAAAGGCTCTTCAGTTGTTCAGTCAAATGCTTAAAGATGGTGTACCTCCCAATCATATTACTTTAGTGAGTGTTCTTTGTGCATGTAATCATGCTGGTTTGGTAAATGAGGGAAAACGATATTTTGAAACAATGGAGGAAGTATTTGGGATTAAACCCACGCAAGAGCATTATGCTTGCATGATTGATCTCCTTGGACGATCAGGGAAATTAAATGAAGCATTGGAGCTTGTAAATTCCATTCCATTTGAAGCTGACAGCTCAATTTGGGGGGCACTTCTTGGAGCAGCAAGAATCCATAAAAATATAGAACTTGGGCAGAAAGCTGCAGAGATGCTTTTTGCTCTTGAGCCAGAGAAATCTGGTACCCATATTCTCCTTGCAAACATCTATGCATCAGCAGGGATGTGGGAAAATGTTGCTAAGGTTAGAAAGTTTATGAAAGACAGCCAGGTGAAGAAGGAGCCTGGAATGAGTTGGATTGAGGTCAAAGACAAGGTATACACCTTCATTGTTGGAGATAGAAGTCATTCTAGAAGTGATGAAATATATGCTAAATTGGACCAGTTGGGTGACCTTCTATGTAAAGCTGGATATAGTCCCATCGTAGAGATCGATATACATAATGTGAACCAAAGTGAAAAGGAAAAGCTCTTATATCACCATAGCGAGAAACTTGCTGTAGCCTTTGGATTAATTGCTACACCACCTGGAGCCCCAATAAGAGTGAAGAAGAATATACGAGTTTGTGTTGACTGCCACACCTTTTTCAAATTTGTATGTAAAATTGTTTCTAGGGAAATTATTGTCAGAGATATTAATAGATTCCACCATTTTAAAGATGGATCATGTTCCTGTGGTGATTATTGGTAATATAATAAAAGTGGCTCATTCTTCCCTTTTCACAAAATACATAGATTCTTTGTCGTTACCACTCAATTGTTTCATACCCAAAGTGGGTATGTCAATTGAAACACAGACCGATCGTATAACTATTCACAAGTCAAATCTCTAATGTAATTGAGATTCATTATTTTCCCCCCTCTATTTCCACTGGTGTCACATTGGAGAAAATTGAGGGAATGGGAAGAATAACGGAAGATGTTTGTTTGAGATGTGGTAGTTTAGATGTTGACCATAAAATTGTGTTTATCAGTTCATGCCTGCATAACCAACAGATTTAGGCCTTCAAATTGTTGATTCCTTTCAATTAATGGCCAGATGATTCACATAAGATTTCTTGCTGACATGCAGGCATGATTTCCATTTCTGCTGAACTGATTCCTTTTTTTTTTTTTTTTTTTTTTTGATAACAATAAGGGGCTGAGCCCCAAAGAAAGAAACAAACAGAAAAGAAAGGAAAACCAGAAAGTCTACAGATGCAATGAAACAGCTACCGAGGGTCTATATCCCTGCTAGAGAGAGTTCCCTCGAGGTCTTGGTCAAATAATTGTGCAAGCTGCGATGACATGATTCGATGGTATCGAAGGCCAGTGTCCTTGTGGAGGGCAGACTTGGCTAACCAATCTACGCAGGCATTTGCCTCTCTGTAACATCCCCGTCTCGAGCCGGTTCAATTAACATACATATGATAAAAATAGAAACAGCGGAAAACTTAACTTACGAAAACACGAGCTAACTTTTTCTTTTTCTCTTTTAATGTTCATAAGGCGTCAACGAAAATCGGGCAGAGTAACCTCTGTAAATCGGACAACCGGGGATTTCCCAATCCCACTCATAATAGTTCCTGATAGACAGTTTATACAGTATGCATATCCAGAAGTACCAGTCATGCAATCCAAGACATAATTATAACCGAGTTCTACATAATCATATCCACATGCCTGAATACAAAGATGTACATGCATCAAACTGAAGGACATGTACAAAACATATACAGGCCATATACTAAATAAAGGATCAAACATCTAGATCCTCAAAATGGCAGAGATTTAACTATATAGATACACTCCAAAAAAATAGTAGCCTACTGCTACCCAAAAATCCAGAACGACAAAAGTCTCAGCTACGTGTCGCGTCCCTGCCTAAGGAAGGCTCACCGGAAGTCTGTACACCTGAAAATATTGCCCCAAAGAGGGGTGAGATTACAAATCCTATTAAGCTCCAGGTTTATAGAGAATTCTCCATACCCCTGGCTCACTCCTGCATGAAAGTCAGGTACAGAGTATACAGATACAACATATAGCAGATATCATAATTGAGCAGAACATATAATCATATCATAACAGAGACGTGCGCCGTCATTTCCAAGGGATGGCCCCAAACGGAAATAGAGTAACTCAGAGGTGTACACTATCAATCTCAGGCAAAACCCAAGAAGACATCCGTGTACCAAAAGTCAATACAGAAATCATATCAGAACCAGTCTTATCATATCATGTCATATCATATCATATCATCAAATACCTCTATATGAATGCACCTATACAGAGTGTCTACACAGTCATATAGTCCAACCATAGTCCACTAACTATGGTGGAGCACTCAAGTAGGAAAAGACTCCTTAAACATAGAGCTTACCTCTTGAAGCTTTATCAATCTGCTTACTTGTGGCACAAGTTACTTATATTTCTTCAAGAGATTCCGATCCTTTTTAGTCTCTAGGTACACCTAGAGCAAGAATCCACAAATACAAATCAATAAAATGCTATCATGCCTAGATTTTCCATAAGGCATACATTTTATCGCTTAATTTTCCTTTCTTTACATTTTTGTCAATCCTATGCCAATATACAAGTCTAGACCATTTCATTACATATTCTTATTAATTTCATATATTGAAAACTCAACACTTTAATAAAATAGCACATAGTCTAATCCTCCTTATCTTTACCCTATAAGGCCGAAATCCTTAAGGCTTTGTTTGGGAGTTGGTTTTAGGAGGGGAAGGAAAGGAAAGGGAGGGTTTTAATAAGCCCTCCCCTTGTTTGTGAGTTTAAAAAAAGGAGGGGAAGGAATTGGGGTTTTTTACTAAACCCTCCAAAACCCTCCTTCTTCCTAAAATTAAAGTTCCCCCAATTTGGGGGGTTTGAGGTAGGAAATATTAAAAATTACTTATCTACCCTTAGCATTAAAATGTAAAAACTATATAAATGTGAGTCATTGTTAAAAGTGACATTATTAGAAAAGTATCAAATACCAACAAAATTTATCGATAAAAAATATTTCGTCAAAAATAGTGATGAAATTTTTGATGAAAATCACATACGTCAAAAAATTTTCGTCAAAACTAAAGAAAAAACAAGATTTTGTCATAATCACTGACATAATTTTTTATGGGAAAGAATTCAGTCAAAACTATTGACGAATCTAAATCCCGTTGAAACTTTCAACGAAAATATTTTCGTCCAAAATTTGACAAAACACATCTCTACCGAAAAGTTTCGACGTAAAACAATTACGTCTAAATTTTTTACGGAAAATATTTCCATCAAAATTTGAGACTAAAAACATTTATGCAAAAGAATTTGACAAATTTTTTTGTCAAAATTCTTTACAGAATCTAAATTTCGTCAAAATATTTCATAAAAAAACATATTCATCGAATTTTTTGACGAAAAATATTTCCACCAAAATTTTCAATGCAACACATTTCCATCGAAAATTTTTGCTAGAAAAAAATTACATCAAAATTCTTTACAGAATTTAAATTCCGTCAAAAGTTTTCGACGAAAATATTTTCGCTAAATTTTTTGACAAAAAATTTCAGTTGAATATTTAAGGAAACACATTTTCATTGAAAATTTTCGATGGAAAATATTTTCGTCAAAAGTTTTGATAAAAAATATTTCCATCAAAATTTTCAACGGAACACATTTATGTCAAAAAATCTCAACAGAAAATTTTTCCGTAAATAAACTTGACGAAAAATATTTCGATTAAAATGTTTGACAGAAAAAATATTCTGTCAAAATTCTTTACAGAATCTAAATTTCGTCGAAATTTTCGAATGAAACATTTCCCTCAAAATATTTGACAAAACAATTTCCGACAAAATTTTCTTCAGAACACATTTCCATCGAAATTTTGACGAAATATTTTTTTTTGTTTAAAGCATTTCATGGAGGAAATCATTTTCGTCAAAACTTTTGCCAGAAACTAAATTTCGATAGAAAATTTATTTTTGTAAAAATTTCCATGTGAGAAAATTTTCCGTCGCTTTTCGACGAAGAGTATTCTGACGAAAAATAATTTGTGACAATTTTCGTAGCTTCCAGCGTAGAAATTTCATAAGAAATATTATCTTTTTTAATATTGTGAAAAGTACATAAATAATTTTGTTAGAAATTTTAAATTTAATTTAGTTTGTAAAATATAATAATTATATTAATTTTAAAAATGGATATAATGGTAAAAATATTTCATTAACCCTCCATTTCCCCCCTTGCCATTTTTTAACTCCCAAACAAGGGGAGAAAATACCCTCCAATTTCTTTCCTTTCCTTCCCCTCCCTCCCCCTTGGATCCCCTTCCTTTCCTTCCCCTCCAAACTCCCAAACAAAGCCTAAAGGAAGGCCAAGGGTGCTCTTTCTTTTTCATTCCATTTCTTTTCCTTAATTTTGCAACTTGCACCAACATGCATGCATGTATATATATATATATATATATATATATATATATATTATATATATATATATATTGTCCAATTAAATTTTGGACAAAATCCCTCTATGGCACCTTATGGCCGAGCCTAAAGGCATGACACTAATATTTTTTCTTACTTTGTATTCTTACTCATTCATCAATTTTCCACTTATTTCAACACATGAAGCCTTCCAACTACATCACATAAAATTTTGCACAATGAACCCTATTAACCCTATCAAGGCCGAAACATAGAGAGGAAAGGCATATGATTTTCTTCTCTAATTTTTTTTTTTAAACATATAAATGCTCATTTTCATTTCCTAAAATCCAAAACAACAAAGATTCATCATCTAATCAAGGTTTAACACCCAATGCTTCCCCACCAAAACATGATCATAAATTTTATAACATAAATCATCAAGATACTACTATGGAATAGAAGTTCATTACCTCCAAAAGCTTATACAAGGTCAAGGAGGTAACCTCCAAGCAAGTCTACACCAAAAAACTCCCTTTTTCCACCTTGGATGAATAGTGCACGAAAATGGGGTGACAAATATCTCCCTCCACAAACGAAATCAGCTCAAATGGAGGGGTGGAATAGCTTCCTTGGATGATTTCCTATGAGATTGGTATAATGGGTGCAAGATTTGGTTGCTTAATCATGGAGAAATCAAAGAAATAAAAAAACAAAACCCTAAGCTTCCTATGGCCATCCATGGCTGTCACGGGTGGGGAGGGGAAAAGGGAGAGAGAGAAAGTGTGAGGGAATAGTGAATTTAAGTGACTTTGGGGGTTTTTAAGCACAAGTGCTTTTTAACCGGTTGTTTTTCTATCGCGTATTTTGACTTAAACTGACCCGGAACTAACTTAAAGCTACGGACATATTTTTATTTTTCTAAAATAATTTACATCAATTTTTATTTCCTAAGGAACAATATTCATAATTTACAGTATGGTTTCTGCACCGTTTTTTTTTTTTTTACGAAATGCACTGTGAACCACTAACTGTACTTTGTTTACTTCTGAACTTAAAACTTATCATTTTCTTGGGTCTATATTGACTTGCTTGGCATATATTGGAATTTCTTATTCTTATTTCATCAATTATTTGTGTCTGGACTCTGCCGGTTGCTTAACAGCAGTACAAAATACCCTGTAGAACACTATTCACGAGATTTTCACGGAAAGTGCCAGACTATACAGTTTTTCATTCTGAACTCATATTTGTCGTCAGGAATATCAAATTATGTCTCTAAAATCATTTTGCTCATTTAAGCTCTACCGGTTAATTCACAAGACTGTGAATTTTCCGGCAGAACGCACTGTTCATAACATAGTCATGATTACAGTCAAAATACTCGAAATTTCTCACTGAATCTAATTATGGCATTTAAATCCTTAAATTAAACCTCTAATTAAGATTTACCAATTGGGGTCATTATACTCTCTGGGAATCCCTGTCGTGTGATGAGTGCTTGTATCCTAGCCACTATACGTGGCTGACTAGCTGCATTGCTATCCGCAAGCATAGAGAAAACTTCAAATGTGTCTCCTTCTAGTTCCGCTTTTCGAACACCCATTTGCCATGCCATTTCCAGTCCTTTTAGGATTCCCCAAAGCTATGACATGATTGGGGAACAAGCACCAATATACGCGTCTGAACTGATTCTTTATCTCATTTGAATTATGTTATTTTTGGTGTTCAATGCTCTTTCTGATGTTGGGGGTGCCTCCTGCAGGCAGTTGCTTGACTGGTTTCAATAGTTCAGTATTTGCTTATGGACTGGTTTCTTCCCATCTTCCTCACCATTTCGCGTCATTAAGTTCTTTTTAATTCTGCTGTGTTGTTGTAGTAGTGCTGTTAATTACGATTATATATTTTTCAAACTTACTAGATGGGAGTGGAGAGACTTAGGCTTTGTTTAGGAGTTTGGAGGGGAAGGGAAGGAAGGGGATACAAGGGGGAGGGAGGGGAAGGAAGGGAAGGGAATTGGAGGGTATTCCCTTCCCTTGTTTGAGAGTTAAAAAAAGGCAAGGGAGGAAAATGGAGGGTTAATGAGATATTTTTACCATTTTACCCCTTTTTAAAATTAATATATTTATTATATTTTACAAACTAAATTAAATTTAAAATTTCTAACAAAATTATTTTTGTACTTTTCACAATATTAAAAAAGATAATATTTTTTATGAAATTTCTACGCTGCAAGCTACAAAAAAATTTCGTCAGAATAGTCTTTGTCGAAAAACGACGGAAATTTTTCTCCGATGAAAATTTTTACAAAAATAAATTTTCTATCGAAATTTAGTTTCTGGCAAAAGTTTTGACGAAAATGATTTCCTCCATGAAATGCTTTAAACGTAAAAAATATTTCGTCAAAAATTTTGACAGAATGTTTTTCGTTCAAAATTTCGATGGAAATGTGTTCTGATGAAAATTTTGATGGAAATTGTTTTGTCAAATATTTTGAGGGAAATGTTTCATTCGAAACTTTCGACGAAATTTAGATTCAGTAAAGAATTTTGATAGAATATTTTTTCTGTCAAACATTTTAATCTAAATATTTTTCGTCAATTTTTTTTACGGAAAAATTTTCTGTTGAAATTTTTTGACAGTAATGTGTTCCGTTGAAAATTTTGATGGAAATATTTTTTATCAAAAAATTTGACGAAAATATTTTCCGTAGAAAATTTTCGATGAAAATGTGTTTCCTTGAATATTCGACTGAAAATTTTTGTCAAAAAGTTTAGCGAAAATATTTCCGTCGAAAACTTTTGACGGAATGTAAATTCTGTAAAGAATTTTGGTGAAACTTTTCGGTTGAGATGTGTTTCGTCAAATTTTGGACGAAAAAATTTTCGTTGAAAGTTTCAACGGAATTTAGATTCGTCAATAGTTTTGACTGAATTCTTTCCCGTAAAAAATTTATGTCAGTGATTATGACAAAATCTTGTTTCGTCTTTAGTTTTGATGAAAAAATTTTGACGTATGTGATTTTCATCAAAAATTTCATCATTATTTTTGACGAAATATTTTTCGTCGATAAATTTTGTCGGTATTTGAGACTTTTCTAAAAATGTCACATTTAAAAATGATTCACATTTATGTAATTTTTACATTTTAATGCTAAGGGTAGATAAGTAATTTTTAATATTTCCCCCCTCAAACCCCCCAAATTGGGGGAACTTTAATTTTAGGAAGAAGGAGGATTTGGGAGGGTTTAGTAAAAATCCCCAATTCCTTCCCCCTTCTTTATTTAAACTCATAAACAAGGGGAGGGCTTACTAAAACCCTCCTTTTCCTTTCCTTTCCTTTCCTTTCCTTTCCTTCCTCTCCTAAAACCAACTCCCGAACAAAGTCTTAGGGGTCCTGCCAAATTTTTGTCATAAGAAAATATAACAAATGATAAACAATGCCTTACACGTCAAGCCTTTGAGCAGCTGTTTGCCGTAATAAATGAAGTAAGCATTAAATTCTGTTTTGTTAAATTCTTTGAAGTTTATTTGGAGTGGTTCATGATGTTTTGCTGTTGAATGACACATATAACGTAATCTCATATCACATAATAGGAACCATTTCCTCTTCAATTAATTAAAAACGGAGTCCAGTCATATGTGTTTGTGGTGTTTAAGAATCATGAATAGCTCCGCAGGTCCTTCCTTCATATCTAGGTTCGACTGTGGGATGAAGCCAGACTCCTTCTTTGTCCATTTTTACAATGGTAGGGTGGAATTGGACTACCCGGTTGCAAACTTCCATAGGACAAGTTTGGCCACTAAGCTTTGAAAAATGGCGCAAGAAAATGTAACAGGGTGGAATTGGTTTCCTGCTTGAAAACTTTCATAGGACAATTCTTTGGCCATCAAGTTTGGATTCCTTCTCTGAGTATCTATTAACTTCATAGGCAAATCAATTGAAAAATGTTTCACAGTATAATTATATAAATCAGTTGCTTTGGATAATGGCGTAAGAAAATGTAACAAAGCAATCGATATAAAACACAAGAAACCGGCAGGTGCAGACGCAGTTTCTAACTTTCTTGTCTCAAATTTTGGCGAGTCTCATTTGTTAAAAATATTTTGGTAAGGTTGACATCTGATGCAATCTTACAAGCTAAGAGTGCCTCCACAAAAGAAGTAACTTGCAGCTTGGACTTCAGATAAGAATTAAGTTAGTGTCCATGCAATGAATTTATAGCAGATTGAGAATATGGTATTGTTATTCCGCCATATGGGTGGAAATGTGGCTAAATCTGGCTATAATAACCCTTACATGTAGTGTGGATTTAATAATTTTAATTATGTTATTGAGGAATAATTATAAGGAAAGTAGAAGAAAAAGAAATAAACTCACCTTTGATGAAAATGAGTTAAAATGACAGTTAAGGGGTAAAAATGTGGGTAAATAAAGTTACCCTAAAGTGAAAAATAAAATTATAAATATTACCATAAAAATATTCTGGACTAGTATGCAAAGTTGGAATGAGAGTTAATTGAGCGGTGTAGATAAGTGTGTACACACATGGTGAGTACGTGTCACTTAAGTACAAAAACCCACCTTATTTCTCCTTCTTCTCGCGCTGCAACCAGACGACAGGAATGCTGTCAAATTCCATCCTCTATGTAACGCCCGACCGCTTCAAGAATTAATGACTATCCCCACATACTAACACGAGATTTTTCAGTGTGCTTTTTCCTCACTCGTACACTTCCTGGAAAAACATCCCAAAAGGTCACCCATCCCAGAATTGCTCCAAGTCAAGCACGCTTAACTATGGAGTTCTTCCGTTCTGGGCTACCGAAAAGAAGATGCATCTTGTTAGCATAGGTAGTACTAATTAATTCTTATAAGTTATTCCAAACTGTGTAGTCTTGTACTTGCACAGCCTTTGGAATCCCTCTCTTTCGGGTGTCGATTCGATTCATTCATGCATGTAACCCCCCGCTGGAAGTCTGTCAGGAGTCGCTCCTTGTCTGTGCCTCTTTGCACCGGCGATCACTCCCCGCCCTTGTCAGCGCTCGGGATGTTACATGCCCACCAGCTTCCGCCTGGTTCGTCCTCAAACCACACCGTACTGGATGAGAGGCCCTGCTCTGAAACCACTTGTAACGCCCGGCCGCTTCAAGAATCAATGACTATCGCATGTAACATCCCGGGCGCTGACGAGGGCGGGGAGTGATCGCCGGTGCGAAAGGGCATGGACAAGGAGCGGCTCCTAGCAGGCTTCTAGGGACGGTGATACATGAATGAATCGAATCAACACCCGAAAGAAAGGGATTCCAGAGACCGTGCTGGTATGGGACAGTATAGTTGGGAATGGCTTATAAGAATTAATTAGTACTACCTAAACTAACAAGATGCATCTACTTTTCGGTAGCCCGGAACGGAAGAACTCCATAGTTAAGCGTGCTTGACTTGGAACAATTATGGGATGGGTGACCTCCTGGGAAGTTTTCCCGGGAAGTGTGCGAGTGAGGACAAAGCATGCTGAAAAGTCTCGTGTTAGTGTGTAGGGACAGTCGTTGATCCTTGCAAGTTACCAAGCGTTACACTCTACAAAACCCCTAGCTTAGTTTTAGTTGGGAGTTATCTTATTGAGAGATATCTCATTCTCCCCATTTCGAAAATTTGAAGAAATTTGGAGTTTTGGAGTGCATTGGAGCTTGGGCTTGCTTCCTCTTGCATTCTAAGGTAATTCATGGTAAGTTTCCACCTTTTTTCACACATTTCCATGAATTTTCATGAATCTTAGGTCACCAATGAATAGTAATCCGAAAATAGGAATTTGAAGGAGATGTTGATATGTTATCTTGTTGTTTTCTTGATGTTTATGGTATAAGATTGAGCAAGGAGACCCAATAGTTGAGGAGGACCCATTGGTGGCACCATTAGAGTGAGAAACCTAGTTTTTCTCTAAATTTTCAAAGAGGGTAAGTGATCAATTTCAAAAATAAAATCGTATGAGTAGTTGGAGGGTGATTTGTAGGTGAGTCCATTTGATAAATATGTTTGGGATTGATTCCCGTAAAAGGAAAAATTATGAAATCGCCTTTTAGGATATTTTGGCAAATTGGACTAAAAATCAAGTGTAGGTTACTGGTATGTGTAGTCTTGAAAATTAAACGTGGGAGACTGGTATATAGGAATATTGATTGTCTTCACATCTTGGAACTAGGTTGTGACTTTGTGAGAGGTCGTGACTTTGTGGACACGAGAATTATTGGAGGACATTGCTTGCTAGGTAAGCTTGCGGTCCTTGGGGTTAATCCCCTTTTTGTTCCACCAGACTTCGAGGGAGGGTGGTAGTTTGATATGGTATGTTGAAAAATAATTTGTTATATGTTGCATGTATATGTATGTATGTTTGTGTGCCACACAAGACGGTGTTTCCTTGTGTGAGGCATAAGACGGTGTTTCCTTATGCATAGTATGAGACGGTGTTTCCTCATACGGCATGTTGCAAGACGGTGTTTCCTTGCGTAATGCATACTTGTTATATTCTCTGGCCAGTAGGATTACATTATTGCACACTACATTGTCATACACATTCTAATGCATGCATGGATTTTTATACTGTGTTTATACCAAAAGTGAGCTTAGGGGTGGAGGAGCCCTCCAAGGGTCCCTAGCTTACTGAGGTAATTATATTATCTCACCCCGCGTTATGGGGATTACCATTTCAGGTACAGGAGCTGATGGTGCTGAGGTATCACATGGCAAGAGGCCAGATGAGAGATATTACTCGACGTGATAGTCAGGATTAACATGTATACCACGTTATTCTTTTGGAGAGCATAGGGAGTGTCTATGCCATGTCGATAGTCTGTATATACTGTTAGTGATGCATAATCAGGTCTATGTTATTTATTTAATTGCATCTCATATGTTTATTTGATGTAATTATATAAGTAACATCATGGGCTTTATTTAGAGAAAATATGATTATGAGATAGCCTATGCCATGGATGGCTGGGTAATATGGTTTATGTCGGGATTATGATAAACTGTCAATCAGGTGAAATTATCTTGGTGTGAATTAACCACAGTGGTCCAAAATACAGAGGAAATGCTGTCCGTTTTATTTTGGCCATGGAAGTGAAAATGTTTGCAATACATAAGGATAAATAGAAAAAATTTATTCAGTTAGCTTCCGCATTATTTAAGTTAAGCATGATGCTGCAGACGGAGCGTTACATTTTATGGTATCAGAGCAGTTTCGAAAAGGGAATTCCTTGATGTATTGCAATAATTGTGTTGTTCGTGAGTGATTTCTAGGTTTTTTATGATAATGCATATGTGACCACTTAGTGTGAGCATGATCAACTCATTCCTTTGTGTAACATGTGCAAAGTCATGGTACTTCCTAGAAAGACTCAGGCGACATCTGATGCACAGTTATAGATCTTGTTGGCTGATTTGATTATGAACTAAAGTAACCCTGAGGCATCTAATGCAAATTCTAGTCAGGATCCGGTTGTTGTTGCTTTGGTGGGTGTGCAGCAGGAGTTGGCTGTTAGTATGCAAGTTAATGAGACTTTGATGAAGATAAATTAAGACATTATTGCTGCCAACCGGTTATTGATGAATTAGATTTTGGCAGAGTTGAGAGCCGTGAGAAATGGCAGAGAGAGAAATCAGTCTCCACTACCACCGTTTCCACCAGAGTGTGCCGTGATTGTAAATGTTGATGGTAATATTGAAGGTTAAGCTAGCCATTATACTCCTAGTATTGGTAGTGCTGGTCATATTCGACGAACTGATGTGCAGCAGACACCCAAATGGTAAATCTGAGCGTAAGAATAGATAGTTGAATGCTTTCAGGAAGCATCAACCACCTACTCTTGATGGGAGTTATGACCTTGTTGTTATTGCTACTGCTGCTTGGTTTCAGGATTTAAAGAGAATTTTTGAGTGATGGAATTTGATGATAACAGGAGATTATTATGTGCCACCTACATGTTAAAGGGTAATGTTGTAGATTGGTGAGTGAGCACTGTCCGCTCTTCTGAACTGCAAGGCTATGCTTTTATTTGGTCTTTGTTTGAGAGGCACATTCTTGACAAGTATTTTCCCGTGATGTTAGGGAAAGGACGAAGGATGATTATGATGATCTTGTGCAGGAAGACATGTCTGTTGAAGAATATTTAGTCAAGTTTAATCAGTTGGTTAAGCATGCTTATTTCAGGCAGGCTATGCTAGATTTAGAGTCATTGGCTGCCAAATTTCAAAAAGGGCCTTAATGATAGAATTGCAGAGAATTTAGCTGGTTGTGGTTGTAGAAATTCCCACACCCTGATTAATTAATGTTGTGCTATTGAGGATCTTCATAAAAGGCAGAAGATAAAGAATGCTAAAGAGTCTAATTCTAGAAAAGCAAGTGGCTCTACTTTTGGGATGAAAGATGATTGAAATACTTCCTAGACAGAATGAATTGAAGAACTATTTAATGGGTAAATATTTTGGTGCGCATGATTGGTATAAGTATGAATGCTTTTAAATATCACAAGAGAAATGTTGTATAATAACTCCTAGCACAATCATGTTATCCCACTATTTGTGTTCATCCTAGATTATGTGGTGATATGTGCAAGGCACAAAGTAAGAAAATGGAATTGGACTCCACTGAAGACATAATCATTAAGTACAGTAAGGTACTGTGTGTACTAGAGACTATGTAAGTCAATTCAAAGACGGGTGAATGCACTAAGTTGTATCTCATGTGGTATGAGATAGGACTGTTAAAGGCCAAGATTTTTGGTGCATACTGTATGTGGCATTATTACGTCAGTGATTGGAACAGGTGGAGGCACGAGTGTCTGTTTGTGCTTACTCTATTTTGACTGCAAGAATAAAATTGTCTGTTCTTGGATCGAGAACATAAGTTTGAATACTTATTCATGTGATGAACTGCTAGAGATAACTGAGAGATCAACTCCTTTTGGAAATGGTTCAATGATGAGTGGACGACCATGTGATTGGATTTGTAAGTTGTACCAATTGATAGTAGAATACCAGAATGGTATTTAACCTGAACAATGAGTGTTTTTAAAAAGATCAAATGAGTTGCAAGTAGACAACTTGTATCAGTGCCTCAAGTTGGGGGTTGAGTGCACACAATATAATCACTCAATACAATGGATAATGTAAATCCAGTCAGAGTTTTGTAAATTAAAAGACTAGCAGGATGAGTCTAATCAATGTTCCTTGTGTGTAAGGATTAGGTGGATAGACCCCTAATGTAATATTTATTGCAAGAAATTTACGATAGTGCCACCTGTGAATATTCCTTTGTGGGTGTGCTAATCTGGGGAATGACTAGTTGCATGGGTATAATCAATTGAAGATGAGTTTATTGAGTTGTCTTTGTGTATGAGGTACACATAAGACTAACGTGCCTGTTAGTTCTTTGGCCAATAATCGGTAGTATGGGCTTTCCTTTGGGGAATGCAACCTAAGAGGTGTGGTTCTTGGAAGTTCCATGTGGATACTGCTTTGAGTTGAGACTTATCGGGTAGTCTTGGTGTGCTGAGTACACAGTGCAGTTAATTCTTGATTGCATGATGATGAGATGTTGGATTGATATATAAGATTTAAGTCTTTCTAATTTGAGGTTATACGCTAAATCACCAAGAGGTGGAATAAGTACGAAAAGCTATGTGACCATATTCTTTGATTGTGCATAAGTTATGCCAGCCTAGAGAGGCAAGGATTGGAAGATATAATTTGACATAATGGATTTGTAAATTTATTTACACGTATGTACGTGGAATTATTTTATGAGATGAGAAAACCAAGTTACATATTCATTATGATATGAATATATGTGTGGGCCTTGATTAAGGTGTAAAAGGTGAGATACCCTATCGATTATAGAAAAGTGAGATGCTTTCTTTGTGGCATCGCAAGGGCGAAGTTTTCCTAGATGTATTGGTTAATGAGTGAGAATACACTCTATTAAGGTTATCTGAGAATTTGGGTTTTCTTATAGGAATGGTTCCAATGAGTGATGACTCTTGGAAGTAACCGAATAGACCCTGATAAAAAGAATTGAATTCTTTGAGTAAGACTCGTAGAGGTGCCAAAATAGAGAAAGAGAAATTATGATTAAGAAAGATGTGAACAAGGTGTAAATGTGATTATTGAAATGATGCATTCTTATATATATGTATGTTATGTGGTGTATTACACACAAGATGGTAATCCCTGAGTGTAATGTAGAGCTGCACAAGATGGTAATCCCTGAGTGTAGTGCGGAGCTGCACAAGATGGTAATTCCTGAGTGTAGTGTGAAGTTGCACAAGATGGTAATTCCTGAGTGTGGGTATAAGGTAGATGCCTTATGCTTCTTATGCATGTAGCAGATGTGCGTAAAACATGCGTTCTTGGGTTAGTACACCTGTTAGCACACATACATGATATATATATATATATATTTTGTTGCATCATATGGACTTTTACTGCTTATACTATGAAATATGAATATAAATATAAAGAGTTGTGTACTTAGTGAAAGAGCTAATGTACAATTGAGAATTTATGAGATATGTAAATAAAGATTTCGGATATGAAAAATGGAATTGCCAAGTTTGTTGAGAAGTGTCTAATATGTCAGAAAGTTAAGACTGAACACCAGAGACCTGGTGGTTTGCTTCAACCTCTGGATATTCCGGTATGGAAGTGAGATTGCATTTCCATGGATTTTGTTGTTGGGTTGCCCAGGACTCAGGTTGTATATGATTCTATATGGATTATTGTTGATTTGCTTACGAAGTCTGTCAATTTTCTGCCAGTGAAGGTGACTTTTACTACAGAGCAGCTGGCTCGACTCTATTTGAAGGAGATTGTGAGACTTCACGGGGTGCCTGAGAGCATTGTGAGTGATCGGGACCCGAAGTTCACATCTCGCTTCTGGGGAGAACTACAGTAGGTTTTTGGCACTCAGTTGAGACTGAGCACGACTTATCATCCTCAGACTGATGGTTAGACAGAGAGGACTATTCAGACCCTGGAGGATATGCTAAGAGCTTGTGCCCTGGAGCAGGTTAAGGCATGAGATATGTATCTTTCACTGGTAGAGTTCTCGTACAATAATAGTTTCCATATCAGTTTGGGCATAGCACCTTATGAGGCTTTGTATGGCCGGCCGTGTAGATCATCTACTTTTTGGACAGAGGTTGGAGAAAGGCAAATAATTAGGCCAGACTTGGTATAGGACACTTCTAATCAGATCATAATGATCCGGGATAAATTGAAACAGGCACAGAGTTGCCAGAAAAGTTATTATGATAACAAGCATCGACCTCTGGAGTTTGCAGAGGGTGAGCATGTCTTTGTGAGGTTGTCACCTGTGACAGGTGTGGGACGTGCTCTTGGAGTAAGGAAGCTGAGTCTTAGGTTTATTGGTCCTTATCAAATAATAAAGAGGGTGAGACCGGTTTCTTATCAACTTGCTTTGCCTCCACAGTTATCTGGTATTCATGATGTATTCCACGTGTCTCAGCTTCGGAGATATATTCGGGATGAACTCCATGTTGTACAACCTGACGAGGTTCAGATACGGGAGAATCTTAAGAATTCCGTGGAGCCGTGGAAAATTCTGGACAAGGATGAAAGAAAACTGAGAAATAAGTCAATTCCTATGATCAAAATTCAATGGGAAGGAAGGACGCCTGAGGAGGCTACTTGGGAGTGTGAGGATGAGATCCTCCGGCTATATCCTGAGTTTGTTTCCGGTATGGTCCTAATTTTGCGAACAAAATCCTAAAGAGGTGGGTGAGTATAATAACCCTTACATGTAGTGTGGATTTAATAATTTTAATTATGTTATTGAGGAATAATTATAAGGAAAGTAGAAGAAAAAGAAATAAAGTCACCTTTGGTGAAAAAGGAGTTAAAATGACAGTTAAGGGGTAAAAATGCGGGTAAATAAAGTTACCCTAAAGTGAAAAGTAAAATTATAAATATTACCATAAAAATATTCTGTACTAGTCTGCAAAGTTGGAATGAGAGTTAAGTGAGCGGTGTAGATAAGTGTGTACACACATGGTGAGTACATGTCACTTAGGTACAAAAACCCACCTTATTTCTCCTTCTTCTCACGCTGCAACCAGACGACAGGAACACCTCCTTCTTTCTTTCTTATTTTTTTTCTTTTTTCCTTCAATCTTCATCCTTTGATAACTTGAGCTAGGATTGATGAAATCAATCCATTCCAAAGCCTAAAGTGTGTCAAATTCCATCCTCTACAAAACCCCTAGCTTAGTTTTAGTTGGGAGTCATCCTATTGAGAGATATCTCATTCTCCCCATTTCAAAAATTTGAAGAAATTTGGAGTTTTGGAGTGCATTGGAGCTTGGGCTTGATTCCTCTTGCATTCTAAGGTAATTTATGGTAAGTTTCCACCCTTTTTCACACATTTCTATGAAATTTCATGAATCTTGGGTCACCAATGAATAGTAATCCGAAAATAGGAATTTGAAGGAGATGTTGATATGTTATCTTGTTGTTTTCTTGATGTTTATGGTATAGGATTGAGCAAGGAGACCCAATAATTGAGGAGGACCCATTGGTGGCACCATTAGAGTGAGAAACCTAGTTTTTCTCTAAATTTTCAAAGAGGGTAAGTGATCAATTTCAAAAATAAAATGGTATGAGTAGTTGGAGGGTGATTTGTAGGTGAGTCCATTAGTTAAATATGTTTGGGATTGGTTCCCGTAAAAGGAAAAATTATGAAATCGCCTTTTAGGACATTTTGATAAATTGGACTAAAAATCAAGTGTAGGTTACTGGTATGTGTAGTCTTGAAATTTAAACGTGGTAGACTGGTATATAGGAATATTGATTGTCTTCACATCTTGAAACTAGGTTGTGACTTTGTGAGAGGTCGTGACTCTGTGGACACGAGAATTATTGGAGGACATTGCTTGCCAGGTAAGCTTGCGGTCCTTGGGGTTAATCCCCCTTTTGTTCCACCAGACTCCGAGGGAGGGTGGTAGTTTGATATGGTATGTTGAAAAATAATTTGTTATATGTTACATGTATATGTATGTATGTTTGTGTGCCACACAAGACGGTGTTTCCTTGTGTGAGGCATAAGACGGTGTTTCCTTATGCATAGTATGAGACGGTGTTTCCTGATACGGTATGTTGCAAGACGGTGTTTCCTTGCGTAATCCATACTTGTTATATTCTCTGGCTAGTAGGATTACATTATTGCACACTGCATTGTCATACATATTCTGATGCATGCATGGATTTTTATACTGTGTTTATACCAAAAGTGAGCTTAGGGGTGGGGGAGCCCTCCAAGGGTCCCTAGCTTACTGAGGTAATTATATTATCTCACCCCGCGTTACGGGGATTACCATTTCAGGTACATGAGTTGATGGTGCTGAGGTATCACGTGGCAAGAGGCCAGATGAGAGATATTACCCGACGTGATAGTCAGGATTAGCATATATACCATGTTATTCTTTTGGAGAGCATAAGGAGTGTCTATGCCATGTCGATAGTCTGTATATACTGTTAGTGATGCATAATCAGGTCTATGTTATTTATTTAATTGCATCTCATCTGTTTATTTGATGTAATTATATAAGTAACATCATGGGCTTTATTTAGAGAAAATATGATTATGAGATAGCCTATGTCATGGATGGCTAGGTAATATGGTTTATGTCTGGATTATGATAAACTGTCAATCAGGTGAAATTATCTTGGTGAGAATTATCCCCAGTGGTCCAAAATACAGAGGAAATGCTGTCCGTTTTATTTTGGCCATGGAAGTGAAAATATTTGCAATACATAAGGATAAATAGAAAAATTTATTCAGTTAGCTTCCGCATTATTTAAGTTAAGCATGTTGCGCTTACTATCGTATGAATGTTAATTAACCGGCTGCAAACGGGGGTTACAGTGGCTAATGGAGTGATTCTTTGCATGAGGAAAAACTCAGGTGAAAGTGGTGGAAAAAACCATGCTGTTGAACATATTACAAAGAAACATGTTACCCTCTTTGCTTTAAAGCATGGGACTATATTTGAAAGCAGAGCTGTATGACTTTTATGTGTTCTAATTAATATCAATATGGTTGGTTTACTTTATAGCAATCAGTTTGTTATGATGGAGTACTATTATGCCCAAATGCAATAACTTTCAATACCTAATTAAATTAAGGTTGAGTTCATGGTAGATATCTAAATGATGTTAATGTCACGATAACATTTCTTGAAAAAAGTAAAAAAAAAAGAAAAAAAGAAAATCTGACTTGGTATATGATCATACTCATTTAATATAGTATATTTTTTCATTATGGGTGTATCAATCTCTAGTTTATGAAAGCAGGGCTTGATGAACATTTAATAGCTTTTAAAAAATATTATATGTTTCTAAGTGAAAAGCCATTGCTTATCTTTACATCAATATGTTTCCTTCCTGCATGTGTACTCTTTAACAAATCTTACTTATTCTTTTCTTTAACTACTGCATTCAGGATGCTAATTTTGTTTTAGTTTCTAAAATTGGGCAGATATGGGATTTTGAAGCTATATAAAGGGGGATGGTTGGTTTTCTCAATAGATTTGGCTCTTTTATAGTAGGGTGTATTTTAGAGGAGAAAGTGCAAAGTTGTATCCTTTGATTGGAAAATCAAGGACATCAACATGCATTTTATCACAATCTTAAATGTTAATTATTCATTTAACAGTTATACTCTGAACTTTATTTTCCTTTAAGTGCACTTTCCTTGTAGAGAAGCCAAATTTTTCTTGAATTACCCCATACAGAATCAACAACTCACAGAAATGTTGGCTTATGAAAAACTTATGCTTAGATGCCTAAAAATAGCAGGACCGCAACTGTTGTCATAGAAGGGGTGGGAGAAGGCTGAAATCTATAAATAAAGAATGGAAAAGAGAAGGCAACCTATGGATTGCATACAAAGACCAAGATGATGTTGATTTGGAAGCTGTATCTCCTTTGGAATATTGTGAAATGAAAATCCCAAGTATGCTGAGCAAGTTTTTGAGTCTCTTGCTGCTAGCACTCTTGAATTTAGTTTATCTTACAATTCTATGACATAGGATGTATTGTTTCTATTTTCACTATGATAAAATTGTCATGTGTATGTCCTTGAGAGAAACAATTAGGAAAAATGAAAATGTTACGGCTATGTAAAACTTGCAAGTCTTACTAACAAGAGATAGTAGTATTGGCTAGTTACCTTTCTGTTAAATTTTGGATTATAAGAAACAGGATTTACTTTTATACTGCAGTATATAGTCATCTAGCCTTTTCATTAAAATAAACGAAGTATAACGTAATGGTTATTATTACATAAAGAAATATTTGTTTCTAACTATTTGCCATCTTTCCATTCATGAAACTTGTTGCATTGTTTCTTACTAAGGATATTTTTAACTATTCTTATTATATAAAATGTTAAAAATATCCTTAATAAGAAGGAAAAAATTAAATGATAAAAAATATAAACTAAACCACAATTTAGGATACATACAATTACACTACTAAAAAAGTCCATTTTTTTCACGGAAAAATTCCGGTATAATTAATCAGAGTAAGTGATCTTAAACCCTGAGAGAGAGAGAGAGAGACACCCCCACAGAAACAGAGACTAAGGGTCTTCGGTGAGCTGAAACTTATTGACAACCGGAAGCATTTTGGTCTGCATAGCTGTTATTCAAAACTAACATTAACATTAAGAAAATCAACTAACACAAAGACAGACAACATAATATAAGTTCCGGACCAATGACGATGACGATGTTGGAAATGGGTTTAAGTTCGGCAACCATGGCTTCCTCTGGAGCCGGCGCATCTGATTGGTCGCCACGCGCTGCCATACCTGATTCCTGACCCATATTATATGACTACGGCAAACATTCAGAAGATAGATTTTGGAAGGGTTTGAAGCTAGGGGGAGGAGGAGGAGGAGAGGGAGGAAGAAGGGGAAAAAAATAGGAACAGGAGTAAAAATTAGAAAAAAGAGAACAAGACTTGAACGAGAGAGTGGGAAGCTAAAAAATTAATGTGGGAAATTATTTTTGCTATTTAACGCAAGCGGCAGGTTATATTTACAAATTTTTTTGTTTATACTCTTATAAACTATACTATATTCTCCCGGGAGAATACAAACTTTTGCAAACCACTATGTTCTCCCGGGAGAAAATAGTGTAATTTGTAAAAAAATTCTAAAAAATTTGTAAACGGATCCTGTCGCTTAACGCAATACTCATTATTTGTGTCCATTTTTTAGTTTTAACGTTGTAAATTTTTTAAATGAATTTTTTTGAATAATTATTATACATTAATATAGAATAAATAAATAGCTTTAGCATAAAATAAAATAAACACAATAAATAAGACAGGAAAATAAAATTATAATTCTTAATATATAATAAATAAAGTAAGAAGAATAGAAACAAATTTAAAAATTTGCATAAAAAGATAGATATAAATATATAATATTTAATTTGATTAAAAAAATAACACATTAAATCTCCCTCTTAATTGATTTAATCGATTAAATATCCCAAATGAGCGTGAAAACATTGATTGAATGAGACAAACACGATATTGGAGGTTATTGAATTTAATGTAATAGGAGTTAATTGCAATTTGTATTTAATAGTTAATTTTGATTTGTATTTGAATTTATATTTTTGTGTGTGTATTTTTATTTATTTTTTAATATAATTCTTATTTTATTTTTAATTTAGATTAATCATCGTAATGTTATTTTAAAGATAAAACGTAATTAATACAAATTAAGAAATTATATTGAAAATCCTAACTAACGCGCAAATACACATTATTTGCGCCTTTAGTCTCAAATTTAAGATTTATTTTATTTTTTCAATAACGAAGGCTTATAAATAGGTCGCTGTTGAGTAGCCAAGCATACAACTGTTACCACATAGAATCAAAAGAGAAGAGAAGAAAAGAAAGTAGCCGTTAGCAATGGAAAAAAGAAATTCAAATCTGGGGAAGAGAAAGATGAGGGAACCATGCGATCTTGTTGTTTTTCGTGACTTTCTTGATAACGAAAAAAAATTGCTGGAATTGGGAGATTGTTCTGTTCTCAAAGAAGGTTCATCATCATCAAAGAAACTCAAAGGTGTAATCTTTGAGGAGGCTGAATTCCCATCGGCAATTAAAGAGAAGATTCAAGAGATGGGGAGGATTCGAAAAGGAAAAGGAAAAGGAAAGAGAAAGAGAGAGACCACTGCTTATTATGTTTCGTCGAGTCGTCATGCGACAACAACGTTAACAAGATCGAAGGAGGATGAAGTTGTTGAAATCCTCGTTGAACTTTCAACTCTGATGTTGGAGTTCGAAAGTTGCTCTTTGACCCCATTAATGTGGGGACGAAAGAAGAAAAGATCTCCCATTCCCATTACTCGTCGTCGTCTTCACCAACACCAACACCAACACCAAGGTGAAATTGTTGACAATGCTGAATTGCCATCGACAATTAAAGAGAAGATTCAAGAGATGGGAGGTTCTGAAGTGAAGTTGGTGATTCAGAAATCACTCTTCAAGACTGATCTGTCACCAAAACATGGGCGTTTCTCGATCCCAGTTCAAAAAATTGAAAAGGAAGCAAAGAGTTTTGTAACGCAAAGAGAGGAGTCACACATGGCAGAACGTCAACAAGTACAGAATCATCAAAGATTTGTTGGATTGCCAGTGTTTGTAATGGATCCCAGTCTTAAATATTACAACATGCATTTGAAGAAATGGAAAATGGAGAAAGTTGTGGTTTACAACATCACCAACGGATGGATGGATCTTGTGCGCAGTAACAATCTCAGAGTCAACGATACTGTGCAGTTGTGGTCTTTTAGACTCAACGACCAGTTGCATTTTGCTTTTGTCAAGCTTTGAGAAAATCTTATGATGTTCATTTTTTTGTAATGTAACTTTCTTATTAAGAACCTCTTGTTCCTATGAGAAACCTATGTTTGTTGTGTGTTCTGCCTTATGATTCTTTTTTTATTTTTCTGTACTTTCTTTCTTTTTCTGTAATTTTTTTGTTTTGTTTTTTTTTCTGTCCTTGTAATGTAATCGATACTGTTTCTCGGCACACAAATATACTTGGCTTTCTTTTCAATTCTAAATCCTAATCCCCCATTCTTTAACTTGCAACTCGTAGTTGACAATAGCAAACGAACATTGCGGGAAAACGAACCGGTGGTGGAAAATTGTAAAAAGGAATCCCTAACCCTCCAATTTGCCATTGTTCTGTTCCAATGGGGCAAACTGAATCTCTCGTCTCCGATTAAGTGGTATCTCACTCTCCCTCTTAAATATTAAGTGGTATCCTCTTAATATTAATAAATATTTTTCATTTTACGGGTGCAAACCGAAACCCTAACGCTTTGCATAATTTGTTCCTGAAAAACCACTATTCGAGTTTCAATGAATTGGGGGTAGGAAAGGTGAAAAATAAGAAGAAAATGAAAATGAAAAATAGTTGGTCTATTAACTTTTATCTCTAAAGAATTTTGCAATGGGTTGGGAAAATGATGCATTCGTCATATGAATCAAAGATAACTGAGGGTCAGCTGTATTTTTTGTGTGGATGTTTGATTTCCCAGTAGCACATTTGACGTAAATTTCGGGAACATGGTTAAAAGTGCAGTTGTAAAGATCAAGTCTATAACATATTTAATAGAAATCTTTGGCAATTGCTTAGGCCCTTTTTGGGATTGGGAGAGAGTGGAACCTCTTTAAAAATTTGCATATGTGTTCCACACTATCTTACTTTTCATTGCATTGTGATTTCTTTCTGCTTCTTGTAATTTCTTTCTGTCACTGTAATTTCCTGTTATTTCCATATATAACAGTATAATATTCAGATCCATATTGCTGTGTTATTTCCTTTAATTCAGTACACCAGTGGTTGGTCTGTATCAATACTCCCCCTTTTTAAGCACCTTGTCCTCAAGGTGCAGGTCAGCCCATAAAAACTCTCCTCCTGGATCCCACTGTTTGAATTGCAGGGGCCATCTACGCACCAAGCTTGGTGACTTCCACCAGGATCCCATGGCTCATTTTCAGTGCCAAAAGATGGCTTCATGAGATAACTTGCAGAAATTCCAAGAGCACAAGAACAAATTTCTGACAAGCTAACTTCATCATATTCAAAGTTCCTTATGGGTTGTTTGGCATTTTGAAGGGTTGGGACTTTTTCTACAAAATCTTTGTATGAAAAAAATTCCAATCGTGACAGCGTATCTCTTCCATAACATCCAACAATCCAACTTTTCATTGTAGTTAGGATTACTTGTCTCTGTAGATTGTAATAGCTGTTGAACACGGCTCAGTTTACTCTTAATATACTGTCCACAACAGTATTTAATGAATTGTGCTACGATTTTGGTGTTGTTTCTGTCAATGAAATTGTTGGTTTGTATCAATATTGATACGGACCTATGTAGCTGAAATAGGGCCCAAGCCCATGCAGGTCTAGTTGTTGAATCAGATAGCTAATAGTTTGTTAGGAAGGGAAATCTCGAATGGATGTGTAACTGTCTCGAATGTCTTCATATTGTGGTTTATCATATCTCAATCTAGTAACAACTCATGATGTCGAGACTGTGGCTAGCTCGATTTTTGGAGGTAGTACTATTAGGTTACTTCGTGTCTGCTACTAATTTATTTCCATGTTAACTCAAGCGTTATTTACACCACTTTATGATATGGGTTGTTTATATGTCAAGCTCTTTCAGGTTTGTGTTAGGACGATTAATGTAATTGAATACTTGCCTTTTCTCTTATGCATTTTTCCCTATCCCATCAAAAATCCATTTTTTTAGTGACTTGGGGGACAGGCCTCAAAGGAGCTTGCTCAAACTGCTAAAGAGGATTTAGTTACCATCAAGGATGAACTTCGCAATAACTGGACCAAAAGGTGGCAAGCAATAGGAATATTAAAGCATGTACTTTCCTTTGTAAATCTGCCATAGGAGTTAAAGAAACATACTATCAACTTCTTGCTTTGCATCACAGATGGAGTTATAACTGGAAACACCTATGATGAGCTTTCTGAGTGGTCAACTTATATTCCAAATCTTTTCTCAGCTTTACAGGTTGTTTACTGCAATTCCTGACTTCAGTTTGTTTATCATTGCTTAGTCTTTTACTTTCCTTAATGAGGAAGCAATATGCTAATAAATTCTTCTCATATGGTTACACTTTAACCTTTCAGGCTATTAAAATGGTTATAATGTATGCCCCAGATCCAGAACTTAGAATAGAAGCCTTTGCTGTGCTAAAAGAAGTGAGTTTCTAATAATAGACAATGCCTTTTAAAGTTGAAAGTTTTTAATAATTTGTATGTAATATGAAAGGTGAATATTCTGAAATTGAGATATATGATGTTTGTTAAACCCCTTAATGTCTTGGGCGTATTTTTCTTGAGGTTATTAATGGTTTTGTGCTTGTGTTACTTGAATTAGATACTTACTAATATTCTAATTTCTCAAAGGTTTGACATTTTCAAAGCTTTGATTACTGTACCGTTGGGAGCTACAAACCCACTATGTTCCCTTTAGGGATGAGTCACTATATGGGGGATACTCCTAGCTTTGGTACAGACCAGGCCAAAGAGTATCGTGCCAAGTAAAGCTTAGATAATTAACAAGGGGTTAGTACAAGGGATGCAATGAAGAAGATGACTCAGTATTGTGCTTAAGTTTCTTTTTTACCGTGGTATTCAAGCTGGTCTTTCTTCCTCCACGACTCTGCGTAACTCTCAGGTATAGTGTCTTACCCTCTCTTCTTTGATATTCCCTGTGCTTCTCTGTATAGCTTTTCTTCTTCTTTTTCTGGGCACAGTTAGGGTCATGGGCGTTCCTGGGTTGGTTTTGCCTGAGCCAAGGGTTGAGGTCAAGGAGGAAGAGTTTGATGAAGCCTTCGACTCAGTTGAAGGCTGTATAGTAGGGCCATCTATGCAGGACTATCTTGCTAATCGTGGGGGGAGCAGCAGCTTTTCATCTTACCGTTCTTTAGTTTTGGGGGTGGAGTCACTGCCCCATGGTGAAATTCCAGAACTTCTAGGGTTTTCCGAAGAAGAGATTCAGAGTCTCTTGCCTGCACGGGCTTTGGGGCCTGTGCTTCCTTATTTGGGTGAAGCGTCTGGTTCTCGACCGCGTGGAGAGCGCCTAGAGTCAGGGGGTGAGTCCGCATCTGGGTCTGGTAGGCGTCAGCCTGTCAGATCTAGAGGGCGACGGTCAGGTGTTTCTAGTGAGAGGGTTAGGGCTCACCCTTCACGTCGTCGTGGTTCAGGGCCTTCTATTCGTACAACCGGGCGAAACATAGGTTCATACCGCCATGCTTCTCGGCATTCTGCCCTTAGGGTAGGGTGACTTGTTTGTCCTTTGTCCTCTGTTAATCGCCTTCCACAAAATCGCCCTATAGAATATTACTATAAGCTTTCTCACCCGACTGTTAATTCTCCTGTTGCTCTAAGCACTTCGAGGGGCCATATACCCAAAATTTCCGAGTCTTTCCACCGCCGTAAATATGACGAGTCCACGGAGAACCGACTAGGTAGATTTCATCCGGAAGATGGACGTCTTGTGAAGTTTGGTGTGTGGGACGCCATATACGAAGACTTGGGGCTTTATAAGATACCACCTGCTTGGTGGCCTTCTTCTTTAAGCTACTCAGATTTTTACACTTCAAGCTCTTCAGAAACCTCTGATTCTGATGGTAAGTAGTTTGATTGCCCGTTATTTTTTCTTGTAGTAATTGGTGAGGGTGTTGGCGATTACGGAGGTGGGGGATAGGGCGAGGTGGAGTCTCTTTTCTCTTCGCAATGGTCGTCTTGGCTTTGGTGAATTATTGAGGATTGACTGTGTGTTTATCACTCTCAGGTAGGATTCTTTCTTGACTAATGGAGATTGTTCAGTCAAACACTCGTCTCGAGGCGAGGGATTGGGTTGACTCGGAGATAGCTACTTCGTCATCAAGTTATGCTGACCGGGACACTTTGCGTCGCCACTACAAATCTGAGCCCAGCTTCATGATTACTGAAAACGGTGCATATGAAGCGAAGTGGCAGCCATTCGCAGTTACGAGTGATCGTCGTGCTTGTGACGCGCCTAGTAATGCGGCGAAATCTCGGTGGCGTTTCATGGTTTACAAGACTCACTTTACGGATCAAAAAGGGAGGTTTCCACTAACTGAGTTTGAGATGGGAGTGTTATCCCACTTGCAAGTTGCACCTTCTCAGTTGCACTCAAACGCCTGGGCTTTCGTTCGGGTCTTTGAAAGTATATGTCGGTATTTCGGATGGGAATTTTCCGTGCGGTTGTTCTTTTACTGCTTCCAGGTATCTTCAAAGAAGAAACTTGGATGGGTTTCGTTGAAGGCGGGTACCGCGTTAGGAGCGATATTTGCTCAGTATGCCAATTCGTACAAGAATTGGAAACACACCTTTTTTTGGATCGAACCCACGTTGGGCAAGGGAGAGTTTCCTTTCTTCGTCGATCCGGCGAGCAGAGAGTGCCGATTTCCCCTGTACTGGACTAAAGCCCATTATGGAATGCCCGCTGGTCGGTATTCTTCTACGTTTGGGAGTTTGACTCCTGGGGAGCGCAAGGTGGTGGACTGGTTTGTGGAAGTAAAAGGATTTTTGTATTTGTGGCCTACGAAGCACCCGAAGGGGTGAGAATAAATCCCAGTAGTGTGGCAATAAAACCAGTAATATAACAGTATTAACTAGGCACAAAATCATAAACAGTCACTTCAACATATACTTGTTCCTTTTCATTTTATCATATTCATATATTGCGTATATAACGCCTTTCCTTTGCGCTTTTAGCACCGTCGTGCGCGCACTTCACAGTGTGATTCTTGACTTTGAAGGGTGTGCTACAAGAGGTAAGCCTTGAGCTTAGGACCTTTTCTTTATGTAACCATGTATGTGTGCTTAAATGTCTCCTTGAGTATGTGTGGTTTTGGGATTCAAGTATGAGCATGGTAAAAATTAGAATGGTGGAGCTATTGCATGGTGAATTGTATGCATAAAAATGCTTAAGATTATATGCCACTGTTTGTATGATTAGGCCACTGTTTAAAGAGAAATGTGCCACTGTTTCCTTATGTATGTGCCACTGTTTTGGTAGATAAAATGCCACTGTTTCGGTCCCTCAAAATCACATTAAAATGTCACTGTTTCTGCACCTAAAAGCCATTGTTTCTGCACATTAAAAGCCACTATTTCTGCACATTAGAAGCCACCGTTTCTGCACATTATATGCCACTGTTTCTGCACATATATGTCACTGTTTTAGTACTCCTTAAGCCACTGTTTTAGCCATGTAATGCCACTGTTTCCATGCTTAAAATGCCACTGTTTTAGCCATGTAATGCCACTGTTTCCATGCTTAAAATGCCACTGTTTTAGTCATGAAATGTCACTGTTTCCATGCTTAAAATGCCACTGTTTTATGTACACAAATGCCACTGTTTTATGTACACAAATGCCACTGTTTTATGTACACAAATGCCACTGTTTTATGTACACAAATGCCACTGTTTTATGTACACAAATGCCACTGTTTTATGTACACAAATGCCACTGTTTTATGTACACAAATGCCACTATTTTATGTACACAAATGCCACTGTTTTATGTACACAAATGCCACTGTTTTAGTCACCATATGCCACTGTTTTTATGCATAATATGCCACTGTTTTAGTCATGAAATGCCACTGTTTTCATGCTTAAAATACCACTGTTTTTATGCAAAAAAGGCCACTGTTTTGATCATCATATGCCACTGTTTTTATGCATAAAATGCCACTGTTTTAGTCCATAACATGCCACTGTTTCAATGTCCAAAAACCAAGATTTATGCCACTGTTTTGGAAGTTCAAAGTGCCACTGTTTCTGTTTTAAAAACGCCACTGTTTCTGTTTAAAACGTCACTGTTTTGCTGCTGTATGCTCACTGTTTTGCTGCTGTAAATGCTCACTGTTTGCTGCTGTATGCTCACTGTTTAGCTAAGTGTAACGCCCTCCCTTGTATGCATCCAAGAGAGTCGTTTGCTAAGCGGAATTAGAGTCGTTAACGTCACATGAGCTAACAAAGCAGCATACAAATCCGTATAAAAATTTTCAACACTTAAATTCTTTTCATAAAGGTTTTCCAAAATAGTCATTGTTCACAAAAGTTCAAGCTAACATAATCATGATAAAGACTACAGTCATCCAAAAATTCCAAAACATTAATCATTACAAAGGACGTTATGTGGCAGCATAACGCATATGAAAGGTATATAAGCATGCATCTTACATTATACCGCATTTTTACGCTTTGTGTGTGAAAGCATAGCATGGCATGCATGTAACAAGATCATATAGGCCTTGTTTTAGAATAGTTATTTACAGGACCATATGTTTGAGCAAGCATCATATAGGCATCCCCAAGGTACCGGGGTATGGGACACTTGGCATCAGTCCGCATAGGCCCACAGATGGAATCCACATGGAGCTCAGGTGCCAAGGGATATTTGATTCCACTGTGAAGTGCGCGCACGACGGTGCTAAAAGCGCAAAGGAAAGGCGTTATATACGCAATATATGAATATGATAAAATGAAAAGGAACAAGTATATGTTGAAGTGACTGTTTATGATTTTGTGCCTAGTTAATACTGTTATATTACTGGTTTTATTGCCACACTACTGGGATTTATTCTCACCCCTTCGGGGCTGCTATTTTTCCAAAATGGCAGGAGGACGCAAGAGCATTTGAAGGAGTAATATTTTGCTGTTGATTGCTGATGCGTGGATTATCAGTGTTGCTGTTTGTTTAAATGGATTACTGTAATGATTAATGTTTTGGAATTTTTGGAGTCTTTATCATGATTATGTTAGCTTGAACTTTTGTGAACAATGACTATTTTGGAAAACCTTTATGAAAAGAATTTAAGTGTTGAAAATTTTTATACGGATTTGTATGCTGCTTTGGTAGCTCATGTGACGTTAACGACTCTAATTCCGCTTAGCAAACGACTCTCTTGGATGCATACAAGGGAGGGCGTTACACTTTCATATGCGTTATGCTGCCACATAACGTCCTTACCTCATAGTCATATAACCATCACGGCACATTTTTGGCAGTTTCCTTTCATTATAATGGAACATAATATTTTTACGGCATATGGAGCATCATGTTACAATTCTATACCAGTAGTCAATAGTTACATTAGGCATCATCGCCTGACACTTACCTTAGCTTTCCTTAAATATTACCAACGGCAGCGAAATATTCTCACTTCTTAAGCGCACCTAAATCAATTAAAACTAATCATTTACAGTGGCTATTTACAGCAGAACAGAGAGCATACAGCAGTGGCTTACAGCAGCAAAACAGTGAGCATACAGCAGTGTTTACAGCAGCAAAACAGTGAACATTTACAGCAGCAAAACAGTGAGCATACAGCAGCTAAACAGTGAGCATACAGCAGCAAACAGTGAGCATTTACAGCAGCAAAACAGTGAGCATACAGCAGCAAAACAGTGACGTTTTAAACAGAAACAGTGGCGTTTTTAAAACAGAAACAGTGGCACTTTGAACTTCCAAAACAGTGGCATAAATCTTGGTTTTTGGACATTGAAACAGTGGCATGTTATGGACTAAAATAGTGGCATTTTATGCATAAAAACAGTGGCATATGATGATCAAAACAGTGGCCTTTTTTGCATAAAAACAGTGGTATTTTAAGCATGAAAACAGTGGCATTTCATGACTAAAACAGTGGCATATTATGCATAAAAACAGTGGCATATGGTGACTAAAACAGTGGCATTTGTGTACATAAAATAGTGGCATTTGTGTACATAAAATAGTGTCATTTGTGTACATAAAACAGTGGCATTTGTGTACATAAAACAGTGGCATTTGTGTACATAAAACAGTGGCATTTGTGTACATAAAACAGTGGCATTTTAAGCATGGAAACAGTGACATTTCATGACTAAAACAGTGGCATTTTAAGCATGGAAACAGTGGCATTACATGGCTAAAACAGCTGAGGTAAGTGTAACGCCCTCCCTTGTATGCATCCAAGAGAGTCGTTTGCTAAGCGGAATTAGAGTCGGTACGTCACATGAGCTAACAAAGCAGCATACAAATCCGTATAAAAATTTTCAACACTTAAATTCTTTTCATAAAGGTTTTCCAAAATAGTCATTGTTCACAAAAGTTCAAGCTAACATAATCATGATAAAGACTACAGTCATCCAAAAATTCCAAAACATTAATCATTACAGTAATCCATTTAAACAAACAGCAACACTGATAATCCACGCATCAGCAATCAACAGCAAAATATTACTCCTTCAAATGCTCTTGCGTCCTCCTGCCATTTTGGAAAAATAGCAGCCCCGAAGGGGTGAGAATAAATCCCAGTAGTGTGGCAATAAAACCAGTAATATAACAGTATTAACTAGGCACAAAATCATAAACAGTCACTTCAACATATACTTGTTCCTTTTCATTTTATCATATTCATATATTGCGTATATAACGCCTTTCCTTTGCGCTTTTAGCACCGTCGTGCGCGCACTTCACAGTGGAATCAAATATCCCTTGGCACCTGAGCTCCATGTGGATTCCATCTGTGGGCCTATGCGGACTGATGCCAAGTGTCCCATACCCCGGTACCTTGGGGATGCCTATATGATGCTTGCTCAAACATATGGTCCTGTACATAACTATTCTAAAACAAGGCCTATATGATCTTGTTACATGCATGCCATGCTATGCTTTCACACACAAAGCGTAAAAATGCGGTATAATGTAAGATGCATGCTTATATACCTTTCATATGCGTTATGCTGCCACATAACGTCCTTACCTCATAGTCATATAACCATCACGGCACATTTTTGGCAGTTTCCTTTCATTATAATGGAACATAATATTTTTACGGCATATGGAGCATCATGTTACAATTCTATACCAGTAGTCAATAGTTACATTAGGCATCATCGCCTGACACTTACCTTAGCTTTCCTTAAATATTACCAACGGCAGCGAAATATTCTCACTTCTTAAGCGCACCTAAATCAATTAAAACTAATCATTTACAGTGGCTATTTACAGCAGAACAGAGAGCATACAGCAGTGGCTTACAGCAGCAAAACAGTGAGCATACAGCAGTGTTTACAGCAGCAAAACAGTGAACATTTACAGCAGCAAAACAGTGAGCATACAGCAGCTAAACAGTGAGCATACAGCAGCAAACAGTGAGCATTTACAGCAGCAAAACAGTGAGCATACAGCAGCAAAACAGTGACGTTTTAAACAGAAACAGTGGCGTTTTTAAAACAGAAACAGTGGCACTTTGAACTTCCAAAACAGTGGCATAAATCTTGGTTTTTGGACATTGAAACAGTGGCATGTTATGGACTAAAACAGTGGCATATTATGCATAAAAACAGTGGCATATGGTGACTAAAACAGTGGCATTTGTGTACATAAAACAGTGGCATTTGTGTACATAAAATAGTGGCATTTGTGTACATAAAACAGTGGCATTTGTGTACATAAAACAGTGGCATTTGTGTACATAAAACAGTGGCATTTGTGTACATAAAACAGTGGCATTTGTGTACATAAAACAGTGGCATTTGTGTACATAAAACAGTGGCACTACTTGGCTAGTTGTTTTTCCCCTCATTTTTGCGCACAAGTAAGGGTGATTTAGGACCTTGAAATCCGCCATTTTCCCTTGTCAAAACCGCCACCTCATCTTGCTTAAGCATAACTTGATTTAAACCTCATTGCATGGTAGACACATGTGCATTTTAGCATGATCTTAGGCTGCATAATTCTCCATTTTGGGCGCACATGGGAGGGGCTTGATGCAGATTTTTTTTATGACACAAACTGCCTAACTTGTTGACTTGGAGAACCCTCTTGCACTTCCATCATGACACTGTTTTGTGCAGATTTTTGGGCAACCTTTTGCAGCCCATCATGAGTCAAAACCTGCCTTGTTTTCACATGCATCATAAGAGGATTTTTTTTGCTGCATTTTCATCATTTTGTGCAGCTCCAAAATCTGAATTTGGGCTGTCACAAAACTGCACCCATGATGCACCTTTCTCCCCCTCATCATTGCGCACCAAGGCTGCCTAAGTGCAGATTTTTGGGCTGCCACATGGTTAGTTTACTTGTTGACTTAGCAAAGCTCTTGCATGTGCTCATGATGCGCATCTCCCACTCCTCTCTATGCGCTAATCATGGTCAATTGTGCAGAAATTTCTCTGCCTTGGACAGCCCTCAAAGCTGAACAAATCTTCTCTCCTTCCTTGCATGTAAGTAGAGTAAATTAGAAGCAAACCCTTTGCTTGATTCAGCCTTGTATGCAGCCCCATCCCCTCAAGCAATCAGAATTTTTCATGATGGATAATCATAGCAACTTCTCCTCTCTTTCCCTATAAATATGCGCACAAGAGGGGCTGCCCCCCATTCACTTGTGCAGCCACCTCATTTCCACTCTCCCTCACACTCTAGCTTAGCCTTGCAAGAACCTTAGGAGGAAGAAAGACCAAGTGCAGTCAACATCCCCTCCTTCCCTCACCTCAACCTTGACCATACACCTAGCTAGTGCAAGCCTTGTTCCTCACCTTGTTGCGCATAGGACCTCTTAGGAAGTGTGGACTTGTGGTGTAGTGAAGCTAGAAGGTGGTGTGTGATTCTTGACTTTGAAGGGTGTGCTACAAGAGGTAAGCCTTGAGCTTAGGACCTTTTCTTTATGTAACCATGTATGTGTGCTTAAATGTCTCCTTGAGTATGTGTGGTTTTGGGATTCAAGTATGAGCATGGTAAAAATTAGAATGGTGGAGCTATTGCATGGTGAATTGTATGCATAAAAATGCTTAAGATTATATGCCACTGTTTGTATGATTAGGCCACTGTTTAAAGAGAAATGTGCCACTGTTTCCTTATGTATGTGCCACTGTTTTGGTAGATAAAATGCCACTGTTTCGGTCCCTCAAAATCACATTAAAATGTCACTGTTTCTGCACCTAAAAGCCACTGTTTCTGCACATTAGAAGCCACTGTTTCTGCACCTAAAAGCCACTGTTTCTGCACATTAAAAGCCACTGTTTCTGCACATTAGAAGCCACCGTTTCTGCACATTATATGCCACTGTTTCTGCACATATATGTCACTGTTTTAGTACTCCTTAAGCCACTGTTTTAGCCATGTAATGCCACTATTTCCATGCTTAAAATGCCACTGTTTTAGCCATGTAATGCCACTGTTTCCATGCTTAAAATGCCACTGTTTTAGTCATGAAATGTCACTGTTTCCATGCTTAAAATGCCACTGTTTTATGTACACAAATGCCACTATTTTATGTACACAAATGCCACTGTTTTATGTACACAAATGCCACTGTTTTATGTACACAAATGCCACTGTTTTATGTACACAAATGCCACTGTTTTATGTACACAAATGCCACTGTTTTATGTACACAAATGCCACTATTTTATGTACACAAATGCCACTGTTTTATGTACACAAATGCCACTGTTTTAGTCACCATATGCCACTATTTTTATGCATAATATGCCACTGTTTTAGTCATGAAATGCCACTGTTTCCATGCTTAAAATACCACTGTTTTTATGCAAAAAAGGCCACTGTTTTGATCATCATATGCCACTGTTTTTATGCATAAAATGCCACTGTTTTAGTCCATAACATGCCACTGTTTCAATGTCCAAAAACCAAGATTTATGCCACTGTTTTGGAAGTTCAAAGTGCCACTGTTTCTGTTTTAAAAACGCCACTGTTTCTGTTTAAAACGTCACTGTTTTGCTGCTGTATGCTCACTGTTTTGCTGCTGTAAATGCTCACTGTTTGCTGCTGTATGCTCACTGTTTAGCTGCTGTATGCTCACTGTTTTGCTGCTGTAAATGTTCACTGTTTTGCTGCTGTAAACACTGCTGTATGCTCACTGTTTTGCTGCTGTAAGCCACTGCTGTATGCTCTCTGTTCTGCTGTAAATAGCCACTGTAAATGATTAGTTTTAATTGATTTAGGTGCGCTTAAGAAGTGAGAATATTTCGCTGCCGTTGGTAATATTTAAGGAAAGCTAAGGTAAGTGTCAGGCGATGATATAATGTAACTATTGACTACTGGTATAGAATTGTAACATGATGCTCCATATGCCGTAAAAATATTATGTTCCATTATAATGAAAGGAAACTGCCAAAAATGTGCCGTGATGGTTATATGACTATGAGCTAAGGACGTTATGTGGCAGCATAACGCATATGAAAGGTATATAAGCATGCATCTTACATTATACCGCATTTTTACGCTTTGTGTGTGAAAGCATAGCATGGCATGCATGTAACAAGATCATATAGGCCTTGTTTTAGAATAGTTATGTACAGGACCATATGTTTGAGCAAGCATCATATAGGCATCCCCAAGGTAACGGGGTATGGGACACTTGGCATCAGTCCGCATAGGCCCACAGATGGAATCCACATGGAGCTCAGGTGCCAAGGGATATTTGATTCCACTGTGAAGTGCGCGCACGACGGTGCTAAAAGCGCAAAGGAAAGGCGTTATATACGCAATATATGAATATGATAAAATGAAAAGGAACAAGTATATGTTGAAGTGACTGTTTATGATTTTGTGCCTAGTTAGCATCATCGCCTGACACTTACCTTAGCTTTCCTTAAATATTACCAACGGCAGCGAAATATTCTCACTTCTTAAGCGCACCTAAATCAATTAAAACTAATCATTTACAGTGGCTATTTACAGCAGAACAGAGAGCATACAGCAGTGGCTTACAGCAGCAAAACAGTGAGCATACAGCAGTGTTTACAGCAGCAAAACAGTGAACATTTACATGGAATTGCTTGTGCCAAGGGATTGACTACTGGTATAGAATTGTAACATGATGATAAAATGAAAAGGAACAAGTATATGTTGAAGTGACTGTTTATGATTTTGTGCCTAGTTAATACTGTTATATTACTGGTTTTATTGCCACACTACTGGGATTTATTCTCACCCCTTCGGGGCTGCTATTTTTCCAAAATGGCAGGAGGACGCAAGAGCATTTGAAGGAGTAATATTTTGCTATTGATTGCTGATGCGTGGATTATCAGTGTTGCTGTTTGTTTAAATGGATTACTGTAATGATTAATGTTTTGGAATTTTTGGACACGGAATTAGAGTCGTTAACGTCACATGAGCTAACAAAGCAGCATACAAATCCGTATAAAAATTTTCAACACTTAAATTCTTTTCATAAAGGTTTTCCAAAATAGTCATTGTTCACAAAAGTTCAAGCTAACATAATCATGATAAAGACTAAGTCATCCAAAAATTCCAAAACATTAATCATTACAGTAATCCATTTAAACAAACAGCAACACTAACGCATATGAAAGGTATATAAGCATGCATCTTACATTATACCGCATTTTTGGCAGTTTGTGTGTGAAAGCGGCATATGGAGCATCATGTTACAATTCTATACCAGTAGTCAATAGTTACATTAGGCATCTTCGCCTGCTGTAAATGCTCACTGTTTGCTGCTGTATGCTCACTGTTTAGCTGCTGTATGCTCACTGTTTTGCTGCTGTAAATGTTCACTGTTTTGCTGCTGTAAACACTGCTGTATGCTCACTGTTTTGCTGCTGTAAGCCACTGCTGTATGCTCTCTGTTCTGCTGTAAATAGCCACTGTAAATGATTAGTTTTAATTGATTTAGGTGCGCTTAAGAAGTGAGAATATTTCGCTGCCGTTGGTAATATTTAAGGAAAGCTAAGGTAAGTGTCAGGCGATGATGCCTAATGTAACTATTGACTACTGGTATAGAATTGTAACATGATGCTCCATATGCCGTAAAAATATTATGTTCCATTATAATGAAAGGAAACTGCCAAAAATGTGCCGTGATGATTATATGACTATGAGGTAAAGACGTTATGTGGCAGCATAACGCATATGAAAGGTATATAAGCATGCATCTCACATTATACCGCATTTTTACGCTTTGTGTGTGAAAGCATAGCATGGCATGCATGTAACAAGATCATGTAGGCCTTGTTTTAGAATAGTTATGTACTACGTTTGGGAGTTTGACTCCTGGGGAGCGCAAGGTGGTGGACTGGTTTGTGGAAGTAAAAGGTTTTTTGGATTTGTGGCCTACGAAGCAAGTGTTGTGCCATGGAGGTGTGAAGGCGTTCTGAGTGTTTATTTTTTTGTGATGATCTTCTTTGTTGCTTCTAACGCCCTTCTTATCTATGCAGCCTTTATTAACTTTTCTTTAACTGTTTGCAGTCGGAAGTATGGTGGCTGAGTCCCTGAAGCTTGCCCGTGAGGCGGCGGCGAGGCTGAAAGCCAAGTAGGACGATGCTCCTCAAGATCAACCCAACCCTGCTCTAAAGGATACGGGCAAGGGGAAGGCATTGGCGCCCAGGAATAAAAAGGCCAAAGTTCGCTCCGCTGCTGACATTCCTGCGGGAGAGTTGAAGAAGAGGGCCAATCGCCCTATAATTAGAGACCCTACGGGCGTGGCGGGTAACTCCTCGACGAGCGAGTCAACGCTGGGATGTGGATCGCCTACTCAGGGGGGGTCTGTTCTGAAACGTGGTGCGGCTACAAGCTTAACACCAACTCGTCCTTCAAAGTCTTCGCGCCTTGAACCTTTCGAGGGTGGGCATTTTGGCGGTAGCTCCGGCGAGAGTGATCGGGCGGTCGATCCCCCTTCGACCGAGGGCGATCAAGGTCATAGGGCCTCGGAGGCTCAAGGTTCCCCTTCTGCTGCTGCTGCGGTTCCTGTTGGCAGGGCCCTTACTCTGTCAGAAAGGGACCTTGTGAGGATATCCTAACATTGGGCGTCCTAAGATGGTGGCCCCACCACGCCTGGACCGTCAACAATTAATGGACTGCACTCAAGTGGTCGTTGGTCGTATCTTTGGGATGCAGGAGATCACCCTTGCTGTAGATGAGCGGTGCTCCTTGCAGGAAGATCGCCTTGACGAGTTTGGGCGACAAGTAGAGGGTCTTACTGCTGAGGTGGGGCATCTTGGTAAAGACATTTCTGACAAGAAAACTTCTATCCAGTTGTTGTAAGAGCGGCTGACGAGGGCAGATGAAGATGTTAAGCGCCTGTAGGATGAGAAGAATGCCCTTGATAAGTCGTTGGAGGATGTCAAGAAAGAAAAGGACGTTTTCCGGGCTGAGAAGGATGAGCTGTCTGCTAACTTGTTTGCTACTCAGGTGAGTCTTCACGCCAAAGACGAGGACCTTAAGAAGGCTATCGGTCAAGTGGAAAAATTGGATGAGGCTCTTGCCAACCTGATGAATCATGCCTTTAGTAACGCCCTTCAGCAGGTTGCTGTCAGGTATCTCGATGCTGACCTGACGGGTTTCGATCCTGCCTATGATGTGGAGGGTGGAAAAATTATTGAGCGCCTTCAGGGTGACGTCGTCAAGGTGATTGAGGAGGCGTATGAAACTGATGACGATGAAGGTGCGCGGGGGCACTTCCAGTGATGATGATCATAGGGCCAATGATGGGCGTGATGTGTCGGCTGTGTCTTCCGCCAAGATGTTGATTGAGCCTGATACGGCGGGTGAGGGTGGTGGTGTTAGCATGGTCGTTTCTGAGCAGGCGGTGGGTGTCCAAGCCCAGGTGGTGAACGCTCCAGAGGTTGAGAAGAACATGACCGGTTAGGCTGAAGATGTCGAGACGGTTATAGCTGAAGCCTAGATTTAGACTTTGTTTGCTTTTCTCCTTTTGCCCGCGGTCGGCATGTCGGCCGCAGGCTTTTTGAATATCAATGAATTTTCTTTTTCCTTCTCTACATCCTTTTTGCCTTCAAATGAATGTTTGTCAAGTCAGTTGGGCGTTGGCTGGGGGTTACAACCTTCCCAGTCCAACTGCGACGGTGGTGATAACCGTCTCGTTAGTTAGGCGTTGGCTGGGGGTGAGAACCGTCCCAGTCCAATTAAAGAGGGGGTGAGAACCGTCCCTGTAATTGGGCGTTGGCTTGGGGTGAGAACTATCCCAGTTCAACTAAAGAAGGGGTGAGAACCATCCCTGTAGTTGGGTGTTGGCTAGGGGTGAGAACCATCCCAGTCCAACTAAAGAGGGGGTGAGAACCATCCCTGTAGTTGGGTGTTGGCTAGGGGTGAGAACCATCCCAGTCAAACTAAAGAGGGGGTGAGAACCATCCCTGTAGTTAATCATCTTTTAACGAAGCTTTGGGCGAATTGGCGATCCATTTATTGCGAACATTAAATTCTGCATCATTAAAAACCTTTCCTAGTAAAAACCCACAGGGATAAAAACATTAGAAAGGAAAAGAGTGCACGAAGTGCTACATGATGGCTTAACTATAATACTTCTTGAGTTTATCTGCATTCCATGCCCTTGGTATCGTCTTTCCAACCAATGTCTCAAGGGAGTAAGCTCCTTGCCCCAGCTTGTTGGTTATCCGGTAAGGTCCTTCCCAGTTAGGGGCGAGTTTTCCTTCACGGGCGTTCTTATTCCCCGCGTCTTCCCTTCGTAGTACCAACTCTTTTTCTTGAAAATTATGGGGAACGACTTTCTTGTTGTAGTTGGTGGCTGATCTTTCTTTGGTCTGGCTATCGGTCTGAGCAGCATGTCCTCTGAGCTCTTCCAATAGGTCCAGAGCTTCTTTCAAATTTTGAGTGTTGGTGATCTCGGTAACGTGTTCTCGCCTCCAGGAAGGTTCACCAATTTCAACAGGGATCATGGCTTCGGTTCCATAGGTCATTATGAAGGGTGTCTCTCCGGTGGACGACTGGGCGGTAGTCCTGTATCCCCATAGAACGTTGTCAAGGTTTTCTATCCAGGCGCCTTTGTGTGCTTCTAACTTCTTCTTAATTCCTTTCCCCAGCATTTTGTTGGCCGACTCTACGAGACCGTTGGATTGGGGGTGTTCGACGGCGGTGAAGTGGTGTCGGATCTGTAGACTGCTCATTAACTCTTGAAATTTGCCGTCGGTAAATTGAGTGCCACTGTCAGTGAAGACTTCTCCAGGGATACTAAAGCGGTAGACAATGTTTTTCCAAAAGAACCTTCTTGCTTTTTGGGATGTGATCGTGGCTAAGGGTTCTGCTTCCACCCACTTGGTGAAGTAGTCTATGGCAACAATCAGCCATTGGACTCGGCCAGCCGCCATGGGGAAAGGACCCAGAATATCAATTCCCCATTTGTAGAAGGGCCAAGGAGAGGTGATTGATGTTAACTCTTCAGGCGGCGCTCTGTGTATGTCGGCGAACCTCTGACATTTGTCACACTTCTTTACGTGCTCGCGGGCGTCATGTTCCATGGTTGGCCAGTAAAACCCAGCTCTCAGTGCTTCCCTAACCAATGAGTGTCCGCCCGTGTGATGGCCGTTAATTCCTTCATGTATAGCCGTCCTTGCACTATGCAGAAATAGGCACTCTTACGAACCAATTTCCTAGCTTCTTTTTGGTCCAGGGGTAGGACTCCTCCGGCCAAGTAGTTGATTATAGGTGTGATCTAGGTTTCCTCAATGACTCCAGTGGTTGACTCTGATATGCTCATAATTATGCATGGGTTTGGCATATTATGCTGGATCACGGAACAGTTGTTGCCTGGGCTTTTGGTACTTGCCAGCTTGGCGAGAATGTCCGCCCGTGTGTTTTCTGCACGCCTGATGTGCGTCTCAACACTTTCAAAACTTTGAATTAGCTCTTTGACCTTCTCTAGATATCGGCACATTAATGGTCCTTTGGTTTGGTATTCACCGGAAACTTGAGACGTCACCAGTTGGGAGTCGCTGAAGACTTTAAGGCGTCGGGCTCCCAATTCTTTTGCTTGGATTAGCCCAGCTATCATAGCTTTATATTCTACCTGATTGTTTGTAATATTGAACTCGAAGGACAAAGAATCTTTGATGGCTACGCCGTCGGGGTTTTCAACTATCATCCCCGCCCCTGATCCCTTGGCGTTAGATGAACCGTCAACATATAGCTTCCACGTCTCTGAGGGCGGCATTGCTTGGGTCTGGTCGTTGGGTGATACATTCTGCGTCATTTTGGCGATGAAGTCGGTGAGGGCTTGGGCCTTAATGGCGGTTCTTGGTTCGTAAGCTATTTGGTACTCTGACAGCTCGATCGCCCAAGACATCATCCTTCCCGCCAGGTCAGGCTTATGCAAGACTTGACGGATTAGCTGATTGGTTCTGACAGGTTTTATTGATTTTACGTAATAATTCATTATTTGCCAAGCTCTCCAAATGCCTCTTTGGCCAAGCTTCCATTCAATTCTTGGGACACATTATTTCTGGTAAGGGGGTAGCACCTGACCCTGGCAAAACGGTGGCAATCAGGGAGTGGCCCACTCCACAATCAGCTACTCACGTTAGAGCCTTTTTAGGCCTATCTGGGTATTATCGTCGGTTTATCCGCCATTATGCCTCTATTGCAACACAACCACCCCATTGCCTTCTACAGCAGAAAATTGGCTCCAACTATGCGAACCAAGTCCACATATATCCGTGAGATGTTTGCCATCACATCAGCTGTGGCCAAATGGAGGCAGTACCTGTTGGGGGTACCTTTCACCATCCGCACCGATCACAAGAGTCTGCATAACCTCATGAATCAGGTTATTCAAACTCCAGAGCAACAAGCGTTTTTGTCAAAGCTACTGGGCTTTGATTACTCCATTATTTTTAAGGCTGGTAAAGCCAACGTGGTGGTAGACGCCCTTTCCAGACATCCAGAAGGGCTTATTGACAGCCGCCCAGCCCAACTGGCTGCGTTTACAGGTCCCATTACAGATTACAGACCAGTATTGTTACATGAATTACAAGAGGATTCCTACTGTGCTACCATTTTGCAGGATTTACAAACTGATCCTAATAAATGGAATTTATGGAAACAGAAAGAGGGATTGCTATTTTTCCGCAACCGCATCGTCCTTCCAGCGACATCCTCCATTATTCCTCACTTGTTGCATGATCTTCATTCGTCCGTCCAAGGTGGCCATTCGGGGTTCATGGGTACTCTGCAACGGATCAGCCATAATTTCACCTGGAAAGGCATGAGAAAAACAATACGTGAGTTTGTTGCTCACTGTGAGATATGCCAAAAAATAAAACCCCCTAACCATGCTCCATATGGGTTATTACAACCTCTTACACCACCAGCAGACTCTTGGACTGATTTAAGTATGGATTTTATTACGCACCTTCCACCATCTTATAGCTTCATAGCTATCCTGGTCATTGTCGACCGTTTCTCCAAAGGTGCACACTTTGCAGCGTTACCCCCACACTATACTGTGTCCAAAATAGCTCACGTGTTCTGGGACACAGTGGGCAAAATCCACGGGTTACCAAAGTCCATCGTCTCAGATAGGGACCCTCTGTTTTTAAGCAAGTTCTGGACCACCCTATTTACCCTGCAAGGAACATCATTACGCTTCAGTTCGGCATATCATCCCCAGTCATACAGTCAAATGGAACGCATAAATAGATGTGTGGAACAACATTTACGCGCTTTTACCTTTGACAATCCAACATCTTGGTCACGTTTCTTAACTTGGGCAGAGTATCACCATAACACTTCGTTTCACAGCTCCACTGGCTTGACTCCTTACCACATCACGTTCGGTAGAGCTCCACCCAACCTCTTGGCATACACCTTGGGTTCTTCATCTAACGATGCTGTGGACGACATGCTGTCTTCGCGGGAGTCCTTCCTCGCAACAGTAAAAGAAAATTTACTCAGAACTCAAACACAGATGAAAAATCAAGTGGATAAGAAGCGCAAAGATAGAAGCTTTACCGTGGGTGAGCAGGTTTTGCTACGTCTTCAACCATTCCGACAATTGTCCGTCCACCGTAGATCTGCTCAAAAGTTGTCTCTCCGCTTCTACGGACCCTTAGAAGTCCTGGAACGCATAGGTCCGGTGGCCTACCGCTTAAAGCTCCCACCTTTCGCTCGCATACATCCGGTCTTCCATGTCTCCTTGTTGAGACCGTTCAAATCAGACAGTCACTGCCAGATCCACGATCTACCGGAGTCTTCCCGCGATCTCCCGTTGGCACATACCCCAGCAGCGGTAGTTGGAACAAGGGAAATCTGGCATCAGGGTACTAAGGTTAACCAGGTTTTGGTTCAATGGCGGGGTTTGGCCCCTGAAGATTGCTCTTGGGAAGATGCCAACCTTATTGGTCACGATGACCTTCGGGTTCCCTCAGCACCACTCACCAACCTTCCCTCACATCCCCTCAACATCCCACAAAACCATTCCCCACAAAATGACTCTCTGCTTCCCTCCACTCAACTCCCTCAAAACCACTCCACATACCCAGTTAATGCCCCACCGACACAATCTAACATTACAAACCACTTCACCGTGTCCCAAGAGCCACCCCTTGGAAGCTGTCCAAGTTGTTCCTCCTCACCATTTGAGCGCACAAGCCATCTCTAGGAAGGGTGAACTTGTTGTTTTGTAAAGATAGTAGGTGGTGTGTGATCCTTGACCAAGAAGTGTGTGCTACAAGAGGTAAGCCTAGAACTTAGACTCCTTTCATTATGTGTAACCATGTGTGTGCATGAGATGTCTCCTTGATTATGTTTTGTTTTGGATTCAAGAATGAGCATGGTAAAAGTATAATGGTGGAGCTATTTGATGATGACTTGTATGCTTAAGTTATGGAATGAAAGTCTCATGGTTATGCTTAAGTTAATGCCACTGTTTCGGTATGAATATGCCACTGTTTTGAGGATAAATATGCCACTGTTTCGGTTTGACAAGATCACCATTTTGATGCCACTGTTTCTGCATAAAATGCTCACTGTTTTAGTGCCTCACATGCCACTGTTTCTGCATAAAATGCTCACTGTTTTAGTGCCTCACATGCCACTGTTTCTGCACAAAAATACTCACTGTTTTAGTACTTAATGTGCCACTGTTTCTGCATAAAATGATCACCATCTTGATGTTCAAACACTCCTCTTTATGCCACTGTATTGGTGTTCGAATACTCCTATTTATGCCACTGTTTTAATGTTCAAAAATCACTATTTATGCCACTGTTTTAATGTTCAAAAATCACTACCAATGCTACTGTTTTGATGTGCAAATATCACCACTAATGTCACTATTTTGATGATCAAATGTTACCACTCATGCCACTGTTTTGATGTGCAAATAACACTACTTATGCCACTGTTTTGAGGTTCAAATGCCATTGATTATGTCACTGTTTTAACGTTCAAATGTCACTGTTCTGCCACTGTTTGATGCCACTATTCTGCCACTGTTTTGATGTCCAAAATGCCACTGTCTCTGTTTGAAAATGGTCACTGTTTCTGCTGTAAGGTGCTACTGTTTTCCTGCTGTAAAACGTCACTGTTTCTGCCCACTGTTTTTAAGGAAAACGTCACTGTTTCTGCCCACTGTTTTTAAGGAAAACATCACTGTTTTCTGCTCACTGTTTTAAGAACAAACGTCACTGTTTTCTGCTGTAAAATGCTGCTGTATGCTCACTGTTTTCTGCTGTAAAATGCTGTTGTATGCTCACTATTTTTACTGTAAAATGCTGCTGTATACTCACTGTTTCTGCTGTAAATCGCCGCTGTAAATGATTGGTTGTAATTGATTTAGGTGCGCTTAAGAAGTGAGATACTTCGCTGCTGTTTGGTATTATTTAAGGCACGCAAGGTAAGTGTCAGGCGATATTACCTAATGTGACTATTGACTACTGGTATAAAGTTGTGACATGATGCTCCATATTCCGTAAAAGTATTATGTTCCTTATGATGAAAGAAAACTGCCAAAAATGTGCCGTGATGGCTATAGAAATGAGCCGTGATGGCCATATGATTATGAGGTAAAGTTGTTATGTGGCAGCATAACGTATATGACAAGTATATGTGGCGTGATGGCTATATGAAAAGTATATAAGCATGCACCTTACATCATACCGCATTTTTGTACGTTTTGTGTGTCAAAGCATGGCATGGCATGCATGTACCAAGATCATATAGGCCTTGCTTTTTAGAATAGTTATGTACAGGACCATGTGTTTGAGCAAGCATCATATAGGCATCCCTAAGGTACCAGGGTATGGGACACTTGGCATCAGTCCGCATAGGCCCACAGTTGGAATCCACAGAGAGCTCAGGTGCCATGAGTATTTGATATCCACTGTGAAGTGCGCGCACGACGGTGCTAAAAGCGCAAAGGAAAGGCGTTATATACGCAATATATATATATATGATGAAAAGGAAAAAGGAAAAGGAACAAGGATATGTTGAAGTGACTGTTTATGATTTTGTGCCTAGTTAATACTGTTATATTATTGGTTTTGTTGCCACACTACTGGGATTATTCTCACCCCTTTGGGGCTGCTATTTTCCTAAATGGCAGGAGGACGTAAAAGCATTTGAAGAAGTGATGTTTGCTGTTGCTTGCTGATGAATGGACTTGTACTGTTGCTGTTTGATTGATTGGATGACTGTAATGCTTAATATTTTGGTACTCTTGGATGACTGTAGACTTTATCATCTTTATGTTACCTTGAACTTTTATGAACAGCGGCTATTTTGGAAAACGTTTGTGAAAGGAATTTTTGAAAGACTTAAGTGCTGAAATTTTTACAGTGCACCTTACGGGTGGTGTTTTTATGAGCAAACGAACTCCGATTTTCTATTATTTTATATGCACGCGAAGCCCCCAACGTGCTCTTTCTAAATCACTTGAAATATTTTTTATCGTCCAAACAGAAGTGAGAAGGATTTTGAAACGCGTTACGGATTTGTATTTAGAAAAAGAATCTTTGTTAGCTTAGGTGACGTTAAAGACTCTAATTCCGTTTAGCAAACGACTCTCTTGGATGCATACAAGGGAGGGCGTTACATGGACCTTCCTGTGTACCAGGTGGAACTTGACCCATTAATCCAGCTGTGTCAATTCCCCTATCCAAGCACAGTCTCTCCAACATGCTCATCATGTAGTTGTTCTGAACTAGTAACTGTTGGAGCAACTGAGAGTCAGTAGATGTAGATGGTGCTGAGACTGGGGCAGGTGGTGGAACAGCACCGCCAGATGCTTTCCAGATAGCTTGCCTTCTGGACTCCTTCTGCATTTCATTATACTGATTTTGTGTTAGATCTGCTTTTGTCTTTACATCTCTGGGCTCATCATCTGGTATTTCTACCCCTGCTTGTATGCAAAGCTGCTCAATGAGGGAGCAGTGAGCCAGACTAAAATCTAACCTCCCATGAGTAATGATGTGGGCTATTCTATCAGACAGAATAGCCCCAATATGCAGATTGTAATCTCCCAGCAGAGTATACAGCAATACTGCCCTTTCCACATTGACATCACTTAAATTAGTAGAAGCTATGATGGTGGAATTGATGAAGGAGTGCCAGAAAATTGCTTCTTCATTGAGGTCCAGCCTATCCAATTTTTCTGGCACTTCTGGTTGGCCTTGTTTGGCTTTCCAGGCAGAATATGGCTGAGTGATGCCTTCCCGAACAGTGGTAGCCAAAGCTGGCATTTCTTCCCTATACAATCCGTCAACAGGCTGCATCCTGTTGAATGTGTCTGTAAAGAAACAAGATTGGGTTGCTTCCCAAGAGGTGTTCAGCAACCTCTCAATTTGGAAGGCTGTAAAAGATACTTCTTTCCCCCTGACCCAACTTTTTCTTGTTCTGTCCACTGTGTCCTTGTCAGCATTGGCACAGAATTCGCGCAATATGGTGCTGCAGCTTGCCCTTGGAAGTTGTATCAACTTATTCCAATTCCCAGATTTATCTCATGCATATGGTGGGGTAACATTGTACTCAGCCCAATCATCTCATTATATTACATACCAGTAATAATAAGGCAGACCAAAATAGCATTTAAATTTCGGACACCAATATGACAGCAAAGACATGGTATGAATATGAAAATAGGATCGCAACAGTGGCATGTGTACATTCATACTTTAGGTAAAATACCTAGCATGCATTTCTATTATAGGCAAAATATTTTAACCATCATCCACTCATCTCATTTTTCATGAGCATTTGGAAGAAAGAAAAAAAAATTCTAACTCAATCATATCGTCAAACACTTAGCATGCATCATCCAAAACCCATCATCATCATTCTATCAACAAATAGTATTTCAAATTTAAAAACAAAAGGTTGAACACTTACCTTGTCTCCTGCCATTTGAAGAAGGAACAAAAATCTACCACGTAGTGATGAATCCCTAAGTTATTAGAACACTAACCCTAACCCTTCAATAGTTGAGGGCGATGTGGGGATGAATGGGGGAACAAAATTGTAACGCCCTCCCTTGTATGCATCCAAGAGAGTCGTTTGCTAAGCGGAATTAGAGTCGTTAACGTCACATGAGCTAACAAAGCAGTATACAATTCCGTATAAAAATTTTCAACACTTAAATTCTTTTCATAAAGGTTTTCCAAAATAGCTGTTGTTCGTAAAAGTTCCAACTAACATAAAGATGATAAGGACTACAGTCATCCAAAAGTATCAAAACATTAATCATTACAGTCATCCATTTAAACAAACAGCAACAGAGATAGTCCCCGCATCAGCAATAAACAGCAAAATATCACTTCTTCATGTGCTTTTATGTCCTCCTGCCATTTAGGAAAATAGCAGCCCCGAAGGGGTGAGAATAATCCCAGCAGTGTGGCAATAAAACCAATAATATAACAATATTAACTAGGCACAAAATCATAAACAGTCACTTCAACATATCCTTGTTCCTTTTCCTTTTTATCATATTCATATATTGCGTATATAACGCCTTTCCTTTGCGCTTTTAGCACCGTCGTGCGCGCACTTCACAGTGGAATCAAATATACCCTTGGCACCTGAGCTCCATGTGGATTCCATCTGTGGGCCTATGCGGACTGATGCCAAGTGTCCCATACCCCGGTACCTTGGGGATGCCTATATGATGCTTGCTCATACACATGGTCCTGTACATACCTATTCTAAAACAAGGCCTATATGATCTTGATATATGCATGTCATGCTATGCTTTCACACACACAAAGCGTAAAAATGCGGTATGATGTAAGGTGCATGCATATATACCTTTCATATGCGTTATGCTGCCACATAACGTCTTTACCTCATAATCATATAGCCCTCAGGGCACATTTTAGGCAGTTTCCTTACATCATAATGGAACATAATATTTTTACGGCATATGGAGCATCATGTTACAATTCTATACCAGTAGTCAATAGTCACATTAGGCATCATCGCCTGACACTTACCTTTGCTTGCCTTAAATATTACCAAACAGCAGCGAAGTATCTCACTTCTTAAGCGCACCTCTTGTAGCACACCCTTCAAAGTCAAGAGTCACACCACCTTCTAGCTTCACTACACACAAGTCCTTACTTCCTATGGTGATCTATGCGCAACAAGGTGAGGAGGAACCACTTGGACAGCCACCAAAAGTGAGGGATCAAGACTGAACAGTGAGGTGAAAGTGAGGAGGAAAAGCTTACTCTTTGCTTGGGACAAGGGCTACGGTTTTGAGAGGTGAGGGAAGGTAAGTGACCAATGTTTTTTTTCTTCTCCAAGAGGCTTGTTGGTTCAGCTAGAGAGTGAGGGAATGAGGGAAGGAGTTGGCTGCACAAAATGAATGGGGACAGCCCCCCTCTTGTGCGCATATTTATAGGGAAAGAGAGGAGAAGTTGCTATGATTATCCATCATGAAAAATTCTGATTGCTTGAGGGGATGGGGCTGCATACAAGGCTGAATCAAGCAAAGGGTTTGCTTCTAGCTTACTCTATTTACATGCAAGGATGGAGGAGTGATATGTTCAGATTTGGTGCTGTCCTAAGTCAGAAAATTTTCTGCATCATTGACCAAGGTATGCGCAAAAATGGAGTGGAAAGGAAGTGTCATGAGCACATGCAAGAGCTTTGCTAAGTCAACAAGTAAAACAACCATGTGGCAGCCCAAAAATCTGCACTTAGGCAGCCTTGGTGCGCAATGATGAGGGGGAAAGAGGTGCAGTTTTGTGACAGCCCAAATTCAGATTTTTGGAGCTGCACAAAGTGATGAAAATGCAGCCAAAAATCCTCTTATGATGCATGTGAAAACAAGGCAGGTTTTGACTCATGATGGGCTGCAAAAGCTTGTCAAAAATCTGCACAATGCAGTCTAATGATGGGAGTGCAAGAGGGTTCTCCAAGTCCACAAGTTAGGCAGTTTGTGTCATAAGAAAAATCTGCACCAAAGCCCCTCCCATGTGCGCCTAAATGGGGAAATATGCAGCCTAAAATCATGCTCAAAGGTCCAAGTGTCTTCCAAGCAATGAGGTTTAAATCAAGTTATGCATAATCAAGGTGAGGTGGCGGTTTAACAAGGCAAAATGACAGATTTCAAGGTCCTAAATCACCCTTACTTGTGCGCAAGATTGAGTGGTAGAAGGGTTGCCATGTTAAGGTTTCTTGGTACACAAGGCATCCATGTTGGGCAAGACTTAGGGAAGTAGGTGTGGGTCTAACCATGGGCTGAACTTGATGGATTCACAAGCCATCCTTGGGCCATTGGCCTCACACACAAAAGGATCCATTCACACAAGTCCAAAAGCAACAAGTCCATACACACTCAAGCCCACATCCAAACACTAATGCCTTCTAACACACACTCACATTACTCATAAGATTAAATTCACATGTCTACATATGTATCTTCCTATGATTTAATTTAATTAATTACCTTAGTCTTATCCAAGGATAAAGGTCAACCAATTCACAAGCCATTACACATAAACCATACATCCGAATTCTACACATGTACACATAGCATATAGTACTTAGGTATTTTACTAATTATGCGGGATGTTACACTCTCCCCACCAAATAGGAATTTTGTCCGCAAAATAAACTTACTTAAGAGCTAAACAGTTCTGGATAGCGTTTCTGAACGTCGTCCTCGCGCTCCCAAGTGGCTTCAGCTGCCGATCTGTTGTTCCACAATACTTTCACCAACGGAATCTCTTTAGAACGGAGTCGCTTGACGGATCTTTCAAGAATTTGGAATGGTTGCACTTGATAAGTCAGATTTTCCTTGAGTTCCACTTCTTCCGGCTGTAACACGTGAGATGGATCAGAGAGATACCTCCGTAGCTGTGACACATGAAATACATTGTGAATTCCTGACAGATTGGGTGGTAAAGCCAACCGGTATGCAGACTCTCCAATCCGGTCCATAATCAGATACGGTCCTAAGTACCGTGGACTTAACTTCTTAACTCCCATTCTCCTTCCGAGTCCCGATGTAGGAGTGATTCTCAAGAACACATGATCTCCGACTTCGAAAGATAGAGGCTTATGACGCTTGTCGTAATAACTCTTCTGTCTGGCCTGAGCCCTCTGCATATTCTCCCGAATCTTCTTTACTTGTTCGGATGTCTCTTGAATTAGATCAGGTCCTAACATACTTCGCTCACCCACTTCAGTCCAACATAAAGGGGATCTACATTTCCTCCCATACAAAGCTTCGTACGGTGCCATCTGAATACTGGAGTGGTAACTGTTGTTGTAAGCAAATTCAATCAACGAAAGATAACTATCCCAGCTGCCTCCTAACTCCAAAACACACGCTCGCAACATGTCCTCTAAGGCTTGAATGGTGCGTTCCGTTTGACCATCGGTCTGCGGATGATAAGCAGTACTCAACCTCAATTGGGTCCCTAATGCTCTTTGAAAGGATTCCCAAAACTTAGATGTAAACTTGGGATCACGATCACTGACAATACTCGTAGGAACTCCGTGCAGCTTCACAATCTCCTGCAGATAAATTCTAGCAAGCCTCTCTGTATCATATGTGGTTCTAACACGCAAGAAATGCGCTGACTTCGTTAAACGATCGACAATCACCCAGATAGAATCATATCCTTCTCGCGTCCGAGGAAGTCCGACTACAAAATCCATCGAAATACTGTCCCACTTCCATTCGGGAATCTCCAAAGGTTGAAGGAGTCCCGACGGTTTCTGATGTTCGTACTTCACCTTCTGACAAGTTAAGCATCGAGATACATACTCCGCAATATCACGCTTCATACCCGGCCACCAAAACGAGGTCTTCAAATCATGGTACATCTTCGTGGATCCAGGATGAACTGCATACTTACCCTTGTGAGCCTCTTGTAAAACTTCTTGTTTCAACTCTTCATTCGGCACAACCAGCCGTCCTTGGAACCTCCAGACATCATTCTCATCCTTTACTACCTCTTGGTTACCAACCAACTCGCGGACTAACTCTTCATCCTTCTGAGCCTCCTTAATTCTACTGATCAGTTCATTCTCCACCTTTATATTTCCCAATCTTATGCTACTTCCTCTCTCGTCTACCGATAAGTTCAAGTCTCGAAAGGCCTCAAACAACTTCAATTCTTCCATCATCAGAGTTGCAGTGTGTAGAGTCTTCCTGCTCAGGGCGTCGGCTACCACGTTTGCCTTTCCTGGGTGGTATTTAAGTTCAAAATCGTAGTCCTTCAGAAATTCCATCCACCGTCGTTGCCGCATATTCAGCTCCTTCTGGTCGAACAAGTACTTCAAACTCTTATGATCGCTGAACACGTCAAACTGCGAACCATACAAGTGGTGCCTCCAGATTTTAAGTGCGAACACTATAGCTGCTAACTCCAAATCGTGCGTAGGATAATTTTCTTCGTGAGGCTTCAGTTGTCGAGATGCATAAGCTACCGCCATACGATCCTGCATCAACACGCATCCAAGTCCTTTCAGCGACGCATCGCAGTAAACTTCGAACCTTCGAGTAGGATCCGGAATCGTGAGTACGGGAGCACTCGTCAATCTGCTCTTTAGCTCCAAGAAACATTCTTCACAGGCTTCAGTCCACTCAAAAGGCTTATCCTTCCGAGTGAGACGAGTAAGGGGTTGCACTATTTGAGAGAAATTCTGGATGAACCTTCGATAGTATCCAGCCAGACCTAAGAAACTTCTTACTTCGGTGACAGTCTTGGGTCGTTCCCAATTCATGACAGCTTCGACTTTGCTGGGGTCCACCGCGATACCTTCTGATGAGATGACATGGCCCAGAAACTGGACCTCTTTAAGCCAAAACTCGCACTTCGACCATTTCGCGTACAACTGCTTCTCCTTCAAGACTTGCAAGACAATCCTCAGATGTTCCGCGTGCAGCTCTTCATTAGCTGAGTAAATCAGGATATCGTCGATAAACACAATAACGAACTGATCAAGAAACGGGCGGAAGATGCGGTTCATGTAGTCCATGAATACCGCTGGAGCATTCGTAAGTCCGAATGGGATCACCTGATATTCGTAGTGCCCATAACGAGTCCTAAAAGCGGTTTTCGGAATATCCTCCGGTTTGACCCGGATCTGATGGTATCCCGATCGTAAATCTATCTTGGAAAAGACTCTGGCTCCTCTCAGCTGGTCCATCAAATCGTCGATCCTCGGTAGCGGATACTTATTCTTCACCGTGACTTTGTTCAGCTGGCGGTAATCTACACACAGACGTAAGCTTCCATCCTTCTTCTTAATCAAGATAGCTGGAGCACCCCATGGAGAAGTACTCGGTCTGATGAATTCCTTTGCCAAAAGCTCTTCTATCTGCTTCTTTAACTCGCGCAGTTCCAACGGCGCCATGCGATACGGGGCAATGGAGATTGGTCCAACTCCAGGAACAAGTTCGATCGAAAATTCTATTTCCCTATGAGGAGGCAATCGAGGTATTTCATCCGGGAATACCTCCTCGAATTCTCTAACTACCGGTACATCCTGAATTTGTTTGTCAATCGAGGTCTCAGCCTCGATCGACAAAAGATACCCTGCTGCTCCCTTGCGGAGCTCTTTTCTAACTTGCAATAAGGAAATGAGAGAGAAAGGTTGAAAATTACCATCCTTTGCAGGAACAATGACTTTCCCCGCACGACAATCCAAGGTTATCCCGTTTTCCGTCAACCAGTCCATACCGATAATCACATTGAAGTTGAATACCGGTAGGACCACCAAGTTAACTGTATACGTGTTCCCTTCATACTGCAAGGTAACACCTCTGCAGATCTCTGATGCTGTGCACGATCCTCCAGTAGGTGTGCTGATGTGTAGCTCATAAGGTAACGGGGTTGGGGTGATGCCTATTCTCAAGGCAGTATGCTTTGCCATAAAAGAGCCAGACGCTCCAGAATCAAAGATAACAGAAATTGGGTGACCATTCAAAGTGACATTACCTTTGATCAGGTTGGGAAACTTCTGCGCTTCATTTGCATCCAATGTGAACACTCGTGCTTGCGGAGGCTGTTGGTCAGCGTTCTGGGGGCACTTGTAAGCAAAATGACCTTGTTGGCCGCATCTGAAACATGCATTGTTGTTCTTGCGACAGACTCCAAAGTGATTCTTTCCACATGTGGCACAAACAGTCGCGCCCTGACGTCCAGTCGACGATTGACCCACCGTAAAGTTTCTCTTAAAGTTTCCAGGCCGCGCCTGCAACGGCGTACCTCTGCCTCGACCCCTACCAGGTGCCGTCCTGAAGAATCTGCCTGCTCGGTTTCCTCCGTGGAATTGTGGTGGTGGCTTGTTCAAGTTCTTGGCCTCCAGAATGATTCCTTCTGCCTGACGACTCTGGTTGATGAGTTCCGGAAGTGTACGATTAGCCGTTGTCAAGATGAGCTTGCGGATTTCCAGATGCAGTCCGCTCTCGAACTTCTCCACCTGCCATTCTTCGTCATAAATGTTCCGGTCAAAGTTGGCGTACTCGATCAGCTGCCCAAACTTTGCAATATACTCATTAACCGTCATGTTACCCTGCCTGAGCGACAGCAGTTCAGTGTGCTTCATCCTTCGCATTGCCTTAGGAAAATACTTATCCAGAAATACTTGTCTGAACACGGCCCATGTTAGTTCCACGTCCTGAGCTCTCAGCAGAGCCCTCGCACCAGTCCACCATGTTAAAGCTTCTCCCATCAGCTGGTACGACGCGTACTCAGTCTTCTGCGCTTCTGGGCATGCCATGCGTTCGAAAATATGCTCAATCATCTGCAGCCACTTTGCTGCAGCCTCAGGGTTGTCTTCACCCTCAAAAGTAGGTGGTTTGAAATTGCGGAAGTCTTTCAACCTCCGACGGGCAATTTCTTCTGCATTTTCATGCAGTGGGGGTTGGTTCTGATTCTGTTGCCTATGGTCGCGCCATTCTTGGCTCATATTCTGGATGAACGTTGCCAGTCCTCCAATGGTAGTGATAAGATCCTCTTCCGCATCGCCAGTCCTTCCCCGAGTTGAACCGCGACCACCCGCCATGATTCTGCACTCACAATATCAGGAAATGAGTTGATCAGGCTCACCGCAAGTTATTCATGGCAGCAGTCCCAAGTAGGTACTCGAGTTCAATTCGGACAAGTTAGCTATGCATCCGTGTCTTATCACAGATCCGTCCTAACAATCTAACCATACTAGCTAATACATATACTTAACTATAGCACATTTAGACAGTCAATTAGCAGATAAACACAAACAACAATCAATTCAATCAAACACAAGCAAATCCATGGACCAAACTGCTCTGATACCAATTAGTGTAACGCCCTCCCTTGTATGCATCCAAGAGAGTCGTTTGCTAAGCGGAATTAGAGTCGTTAACGTCACATGAGCTAACAAAGCAGTATACAATTCCGTATAAAAATTTTCAACACTTAAATTCTTTTCATAAAGGTTTTCCAAAATAGCTGCTGTTCGTAAAAGTTCCAACTAACATAAAGATGATAAGGACTACAGTCATCCAAAAGTATCAAAACATTAATCATTACAATCATCCATTTAAGCAAACAGCAACAGAGATAGTCCCCGCATCAGCAATAAACAGCAAAATATCACTTCGTCATGTGCTTTTATGTCCTCCTGCCATTTAGGAAAATAGCAGCCCCGAAGGGGTGAGAATAATCCCAGCAGTGTGGCAATAAAACCAATAATATAACAATATTAACTAGGCACAAAATCATAAACAGTCACTTCAACATATCCTTGTTCCTTTTCCTTTTTATCATATTCATATATTGCGTATATAACGCCTTTCCTTTGCGCTTTTAGCACCGTCGTGCGCGCACTTCACAGTGGAATCAAATATACCCTTGGCACCTGAGCTCCATGTGGATTCCATCTGTGGGCCTATGCGGACTGATGCCAAGTGTCCCATACCCCGGTACCTTGGGGATGCCTATATGATGCTTGCTCATACACATGGTCCTGTACATACCTATTCTAAAACAAGGCCTATATGATCTTGATACATGCATGTCATGCTATGCTTTCACACACACAAAGCGTAAAAATGCGGTATGATGTAAGGTGCATGCATATATACCTTTCATATGCGTTATGCTGCCACATAACGTCTTTACCTCATAATCATATAGCCCTCAGGGCACATTTTAGGCAGTTTCCTTACATCATAATGGAACATAATATTTTTACGGCATATGGAGCATCATGTTACAATTCTATACCAGTAGTCAATAGTCACATTAGGCATCATCGCCTGACACTTACCTTTGCTTGCCTTAAATATTACCAAACAGCAGCGAAGTATCTCACTTCTTAAGCGCACCTCTTGTAGCACACCCTTCAAAGTCAAGAGTCACACCACCTTCTAGCTTCACTACACACAAGTCCTTACTTCCTATGGTGATCTATGCGCAACAAGGTGAGGAGGAACCACTTGGACAGCCACCAAAAGTGAGGGATCAAGACTGAACAGTGAGGTGAAAGTGAGGAGGAAAAGCTTACTCTTTGCTTGGGACAAGGGCTACGGTTTTGAGAGGTGAGGGAAGGTAAGTGACCAATGTTTTTTTTCTTCTCCAAGAGGCTTGTTGGTTCAGCTAGAGAGTGAGGGAATGAGGGAAGGAGTTGGCTGCACAAAATGAATGGGGACAGCCCCCCTCTTGTGCGCATATTTATAGGGAAAGAGAGGAGAAGTTGCTATGATTATCCATCATGAAAAATTCTGATTGCTTGAGGGGATGGGGCTGCATACAAGGCTGAATCAAGCAAAGGGTTTGCTTCTAGCTTACTCTATTTACATGCAAGGATGGAGGAGTGATATGTTCAGATTTGGTGCTGTCCTAAGTCAGAAAATTTTCTGCATCATTGACCAAGGTATGCGCAAAAATGGAGTGGAAAGGAAGTGTCATGAGCACATGCAAGAGCTTTGCTAAGTCAACAAGTAAAACAACCATGTGGCAGCCCAAAAATCTGCACTTAGGCAGCCTTGGTGCGCAATGATGAGGGGGAAAGAGGTGCAGTTTTGTGACAGCCCAAATTCAGATTTTTGGAGCTGCACAAAGTGATGAAAATGCAGCCAAAAATCCTCTTATGATGCATGTGAAAACAAGGCAGGTTTTGACTCATGATGGGCTGCAAAAGCTTGTCAAAAATCTGCACAATGCAGTCTAATGATGGGAGTGCAAGAGGGTTCTCCAAGTCCACAAGTTAGGCAGTTTGTGTCATAAGAAAAATCTGCACCAAAGCCCCTCCCATGTGCGCCTAAATGGGGAAATATGCAGCCTAAAATTCATGCTCAAAGGTCCAAGTGTCTTCCAAGCAATGAGGTTTAAATCAAGTTATGCATAATCAAGGTGAGGTGGCGGTTTAACAAGGCAAAATGACAGATTTCAAGGTCCTAAATCACCCTTACTTGTGCGCAAGATTGAGTGGTAGAAGGGTTGCCATGTTAAGGTTTCTTGGTACACAAGGCATCCATGTTGGGCAAGACTTAGGGAAGTAGGTGTGGGTCTAACCATGGGCTGAACTTGATGGATTCACAAGCCATCCTTGGGCCATTGGCCTCACACACAAAAGGATCCATTCACACAAGTCCAAAAGCAACAAGTCCATACACACTCAAGCCCACATCCAAACACTAATGCCTTCTAACACACACTCACATTACTCATAAGATTAAATTCACATGTCTACATATGTATCTTCCTATGATTTAATTTAATTAATTACCTTAGTCTTATCCAAGGATAAAGGTCAACCAATTCACAAGCCATTACACATAAACCATACATCCGAATTCTACACATGTACACATAGCATATAGTACTTAGGTATTTTACTAATTGTGGGAACCACGCTATCAGCGTGGACTTACACCTTTTTTTTTTTTACATTAAATTAAATGAAAGATGTCCACTGGTTGCCTCCAGTAAGCGCTTGTTTAATGTCACGAGCCTGACTGGAACCATGTTTAATCGGGTGAAGTTAAAGAGACAGAAATTATCTCTCTATTCACAGGTTCTCCATAGTAAAACTTGAGCCGATTTCCATTTACTTTAAAGGATCTCTCATCATTCAGGGGAGAGATTTCAATGGTGCCATATGGAAATATATTCTTCACTATAAAGGGACCAGACCAACGAGATTTAAGTTTTCCTGGAAACAACTTCAATCGAGAATTGTACAATAATACCTGTTGACCAGGTGCAAACTCTTTGTGCTTGATCCTGCTATCATGCCACTGCTTTGTCTTTTCTTTATAAATTTGTGCACTTTCATAAGCAGTTCTTCTGAACTCATCTAGCTCATTTAGCTGTAATATTCTCTTCTTTTGGGCTCCGGATAGTTCAAAATTTAAAAACCTTGTGGCCCACAAAGCTTTGTGTTCTAACTCCACTGGTAAATGACAAGGTTTGCCATATACCAACTGATAAGGTGACATGCCGATTGGAGTTTTGAATGCAGTCCTGTATGCCTAAAGTGCATCATCAAGCTTTTTGGCCCAATCTTTCCTAGAAATCCCTACTGTCTTTTCTAGGATTCTTTTTATCTCCCTATTGGAGACTTCCACTTGCCCACTAGTTTGAGGATGATATGGTGTGGCTATCCTGTGTCTCACTCCATATTTATCCAACAAACCCTCAAAATGTCTGTTACAAAAGTGAGTACCCCCATCACTAATGATAGCTCGAGGCACTCCGAACCTTGTAAAAATATTTTTCCTTCAGAAAATTTACAACCACCTTAGCATCATTAGTGGGAAAAGCAGCAGCTTCTACCCACTTAGAGACATAATCCACAGCCACAAGGATGTATTGGTTAGAATAAGAAGATGGAAATGGACCCATAAAATCAATGCCCCAAACATCAAATAGTTCCACCTCTAAAATATTATTCAGAGGCATCTCATCCTTTCGTGAGATATTTCCTGTCCTTTGACATTTATCACATTTTTCTACGCAATCTCTTGCATCCTTAAAAAGTGTTGGCCAATAGTAACCGCTTTGCAAAACCTTCTGCGCGGTTCTATTGCCCCCAAAATGTCCTCCATAGTTAGAAGAATGGCAATGCCATAAAATCTGGCCCACTTCAAACTCCGGAACACATCTGCGAAGGATCCCATCAGCACATTGGAGATATAGATGTGGATCCTCCCAGAAATAACGCCTTACTTCTCGCAGAAATTTTTTTTGTTGTTGCCTTGTAAGGTTGGGAGGCAACTCTCTTACCACTTTGTAGTTGGCAAAATCTACGAACCATGGGGGAACAAAGACTGGCATCACCTTCTCATCAGGAAAATAATCATTGATTTCTTTTTCTGAACTATCTTGTAGTTCTTTTGCCTGGATTCTAGAGAGATGATCAGCCACTTTGTTTTCTACTCCAATTTTGTCCCGAATTTCCAAATCAAATTCTTGAAAAAGTAGCATCCACCTTAACAATCGTGGTTTAGCGTCCTGCTTAGTCATCAAAAACTTAATAGCAGAATGGTCAGTAAAAACAACAATTTTAGATCCTAACAAGTAAGGTCTAAATTTGTCCAATGCATAAACTACTGCTAACATTTCTTTCTCAGTTGTTGCATAATTAATCTGAGCATCATTCAAAACTTTGCTAGCATAGTAAATGACATGTAATAATTTTTCCTTACGCTGACCAAGGACTGCACCAATTGCATATGCACTGGCGTCACACATGAGTTCAAATGGGAGGTTCCAATCGGGAGCTGTAAGCACTGGAGCTGTAGTAAGCTTTTCTTTTAACACATGGAAGGCCTTTGAACAAGCATCATCAAACAAAAATTCAGAATCTTTCACCAAGAGTTGGCTTAATGGTTTAGCAATCTTGGAGAAATCCTTGATGAACCGCCTGTAAAAACCTGCATGTCCTAGGAAACTCCTAACAGCATTTATATTTACAGGAATGGGAAGTTGTTCAATTAACATTAATTTTGCTTTATCAACTTCAATCCCTGCATTAGAAATTTTGTGTCCCAGCACTATACCTTCAGTTACCATAAAATGGCACTTTTCCCAATTTAAAACCAGATTTGTCTCATTACATCTTTTCAGAACTTTAGATAAATTGTTCAAACAAAAATCAAAATTAGAGCCAAAAACAGAGAAGTCATCCATAAATACCTCTAGACCTTTCTCCACCATATCTGAAAAAATGGACAGCATGCACCTTTGGAATGTGGCAGGTGCATTGCAAAGGCCGAATGGCATTCTTCTGTATGCAAAGACTCCAAATGGGCAAGTAAAAGCTGTCTTTTCCTGGTCTTCAGGAGCTACAGGTATTTGGTTGTAGCCTGAATACCCATCCAAGAAGCAATAATAAGAGTGGCCCGCCAATCTTTCCAGCATTTGATCAATAAAGGGTAGTGGAAAATGATCTTTCCGTGTAGCTGTGTTCAATCTCCTGTAATCAACACACATTCTCCAACCCGTGATAGTTCTGGTTGGAATCAACTCTTGTTTTGCATTGGTAATTACTGTTACCCCACCCTTCTTTGGCACTGTTTGAACCGGACTTACCCAGGCAGCATCAGAAATTGGGTAAATCATTCCTGCATCAAGAAGCTTTACAACCTCTTTCCTTACCACCTCTTTCATTGTTGGGTTCAATCTCCTTTGTGGTTGCCTCACGGGTTTAATATCATTTTCCAGGAGAATCTTATGTGTACAAAAAGAAGGATTTATGCCCTTTAAATCAGCAATAGACCATCCTATTGCGGTTTTATGAGCTTTTAAAACTTCCACCAGCTCCTTTTCTTGACCTTCGGATAGATCTTTGTTGATGATTACCGGATAAGTATTACCATCTCCCAAAAACACATATTTCAAAGTGTCTGGTAATGGTTTCAACTCAACTTTAGGGGCACCAACCTCTATGTCTTCAGCTTTTTCTTTCAGTATCTCCACAGTAATCCCTTCTTTTTCAAAAGGTACATAATCACGAGCCTTTAACTCATAATCAATCTCTTGAGGTCGTTCTTTCTTGTGTTGAACAGAATCAACTTGGAAACAATCATTATTCTCAGCCGGTCTCTTCATAGCTTCTGAAACATTGTAGATAATTTCCTCATCGTTCATTCTTAGTTTAATCATCCCTTGTTCAACATCAATTAGGGCTCGGGCTGTAGCCAAAAAGGGTCTTCCTAATAACATGGGTTTCTCACTCCCTTCTCCCATATCCAATACCACAAAGTCTGCAGGAAAGATAAACTTATCAACCTTGACAAGAATATCTTCTATGATACCATTAGGTTTCCTTACGGATCTGTCAGCCAATTGGAGTGATACCTCGGTGGGTTTCAATTCCTCAATCCCCAACGATTTGTAAACTGATAAGGGCATTAGATTAATGCTAGCCCCGAGATCACATAAAGCTTTCCCAATGCCAATATCACCAATAGCAATAGGAATATTAAAACTTCCTGGATCACTCAGCTTATCTGGAATTTTCTGCTGGATAAAAGCACTACACTCTTCAGTGAGTGTTACAGTTTGGCATTCCTGCAGTTTTTGTTTCCTGGATAAAAGATCCTTCATGAATTTCGCATACCCCGGCATATTTGCTAGGGCTTCCGCAAAAGGAATATTGATATGTAGTTTCTTGAAAATGTCCAAGAATCTATCATAATGTTTGTTGTAGGCTCCCTTCTTGAATCTTTCTGGATAGGGTGCCTTAGACATAACATATTCGTGGCTTAACTCATGCTTTTCTTTTGCCACTACTGGTTGTTCTGCAACCTGCTTTTTCAATCCTGACTTCCTTTTCTTTTTCTGTTATAATTACCTCAATATCTGGTTCAATTGCTTCCTTCTCTTGTTCCTCTTTCCCTTTTTCCAACTTCATAAGTGGTTTTGTTGTAACTGTTAGTATCTTACCACTTCTTGTTGTAACAGCCATACAGTCATCCTTTGGATTGTTGACTGTATTGCTTGGAAAGGTACCTGGAATTCTTTCTGAAAATTGTTTGGCTAGCTGGCCTATCTGATTCTCTAGATTTTTAATGGAAGCATTTGTGTTTTTATTGTTGGCTCTTGTTTCTTCCATGAAAGCATTGGTATGTTGAGCCATATCATTGGAAGCCTTAGCCATTTGAGCGAAAGCTTTTTCCCACTCGGCTGGCTCTTTTTGCTGAGTCTGTGAAGATTGAGTATAATTATTGTTAGTTTTGAAATCCATACCTGATCCTTGAGTCCTCCGTTGAAAATTGTTGTTACCACCAGGGAAATTTTGATTTCGCTGAAAATTTTGTTGTTGAGGACGCTGATCGTACCAGATCCCATTCACCTGTAATTGTTGAAGTGAATCTTCGGATGATGGATTTGGACACTCACTGGATTCATGACTTTCTTGGCATTGGTCACAAATCAGTGTAGTTGTTTGAACCTTTGACACTTGAAACTTGTCAAATTTTTCACTTAAGCTGTCAAACTTTTTAGATAATGATATTACATCACTATCTGCTGGTTTTGTTACTGCTCTTTGTGTGGGAACTAGCACACTTTCATTTTCATTTCTTGCAAGCTTTTTGATAAACTCAATAGCCTGCTCAGATGTGCTTTCCCGAATAGAACCTCCAGCGGCACTATTTATTATCATCCTTGTTTCAGGGGTGATTCCATTGAAAAATATCACCACTTTTCTGTCATCATCTCCTTCGTAATGTGCACATTTCCTGTTTAGTTCCTGGAATCTGTTCCATGTTGCACAGAGTGATTCTCCTTCCAACTGGCGAAAGTTTGTGATTTCATTCACCAGCTGATTATATTTTTCCATGGAGAAGAAATGATCAAAGAATTTGCTGGACAGATCTTCCCATGTAAGGATGCTGTTTGCTGGCTGTCGTTCGATCCACCTCAATGCTTTTCCCTTAACAGCAAAAGGGAACAACCGGAGCCTGATAGCATCTGTAGATACTCCATTGTGTTTGGTTGTATCACAGACCATCAGGAATCGGTCTATAAACTCATGTGGATCTTCATCATCAGCACCAGAAAATTGAACCCTTTCCACCAAAGAAATTAATGATGGCTTGAGTTCAAAATTGTTGGCCTCCACATTTGGCCTGACTATGCTTGAATTGGCCCTATTGAATACTGGAGTCAGAATTGTATTCAACAGTCTTGGAGGTTGATTGTTGGCATTTCCTCCTCTTCCATGACCAGCATTGTTGTTTTCTGCCATCTCTTGAATTGGTTGTAAAGGTATGTGCTTCAAATCTTCCCAAATGATCTGTCTAGCAGCCTTCCTTAGTTGCTTTTCTGTCTTTGTAATTTCAGAATCTATTACAAAGTCTTTAGGCGGAAGTCTACCTCGCATAAAAATCAGAGAAAATTATTAGTAGCACCTGAACAACACAAAATAAGATAAAAAGAATAAAGAATAGGAATCTAATCTCAAGAATCTACGGTTATTTGTAATATTGAAAACTCAATCCCCGGCAACGGCGCCAAAAACTTGTTGCGTAATCGGCAAGTGCACCGATCGTTCCAAGTAATAAAGTGATAAATAAGATCGTCTCCACAGGGATTGGAAAACAATTACTACTATAACCAGTCCTCTTAATTTAGATTAATCGATTTGTGTTTCCACACTATAGTAACTAAAAATGTAAAGACTTGTTTTTAGGTTTTTCTGAAAAAGACTTAAAATAAATGAAGAAATGTTTTTGTAGAAGAAGTGATGAAGAAGACTGTAGCCAAGGTACATTCACCAATTGTTCCCAATTTTACTTTGGATTGATTCATAATACTTATCGAAATTAACAACTCAGACAAATTATCATCTTTTTAGAATAATTAGTTAGATCCCAATCCCTTGGTGATCTAACCCTTTACTTCAGTTGGAACCCTAATCCCTTAGTAATCCCGCCTGAAAATAAGCATTATGTAGATAAATCCCACGACTGCAATCCATACAAGTCTATCCCTAGAACATGCATGGAGAGTCATCTTTATCCCCTTTCAGGATCAGTATTCCAATATCCCTATTGCGAACCCTGATCCCCAGAATATTATTCCCTATTAGGTTGATCAGATCTAACAGAAATAATATCAATACGTGCAAGATAAAGACAAAATATATTAAAATCAATACATATAATGATTCAATCCTTGTAACAATTGTTCACAAAGGGATCATGCCCTTGACTACAGAAATAGATCTAGCCAATCAACATCATGATCGCTGATCTGATTTCAACATGAACTGAAAATAAAATAAAAGAAAAGTACAAGAACGGAACGACGAACACGAAGAACGCCTTCCTCCTTCAGTCGGATCTGCTCCTCTAGGTTTTTTTGGTCTATATCAGATGTGTCTTTTCCTTCAAAGGTTGAGTCTCTTTTTATAAGAGACTTTTGACCTAATTTGTGAATTTGAATTCCCATCCTTTCGCGCTTCCCACGCTGACAGCGCCAC